>RJWT010016752.1:0-19692 GCA_004365215.1 Cuniculus paca | reverse complement strand
GATGACAAATTAATGACATGTCAGATTCTAAAATTCCCTGGACCCTATCCTTTTTCTCCTTATGGGAAGCAATTACCAGCTCCTCTTGGTGGAAATCTCTTTTAACTATACTCTTAATTATTGTGTTGATTCTGTTATTTGGCCATGCATACTTAACTGTTTCTTTGGTTTTGTCTCCTCCAGACTTAGAGCTGTACGCCTGTCCAAAATGAAACTGTCTGGTGTCTATTGAGGGCCTTTGGATAGACCCTCTGTAGAATATCTCTGACTGCCAATCAACAACTATGACCCCTTTCAGCCTGAAGAAGCCAGATTGGTCATCGCCCATTTCTCCCTCACAGCAGTTCAGGATACTTCTTCAGAGGGGGGTATGTTACAGGCAGCTGAGTGAATTAGAAATATTATAGGCAGTCAGATAGGGTCAGGCCCTTGAGCAAGTGTACATAGAGGACCAGATGTCTTGTGACCTTGAAGGAGACAGACACCTCCTGCTATAAGCCAGATCTCAAAACAAGGCCAAAAACAAATACAACCACCCCTTAAGTAGAAACATCAGGGATTGACATTCTAAATAGGTATGGATTACCTTGACCATCCCAATCCCCTATAGGAAGAGTCACTGATCCTTAAGAATGCTCGTTTGCTACGTGACTCGCTTTCCTATTCATCCCTGATTTGGTCAATTGTACCTGAATGATTAATCTTATTGGTTGACCATAGTTCTGTCCCACCTCATGCCTGTTTGCCTTACAAGTTCCCAGGTTTTCCCCAACTTGGACCCACCTTACCTCGTGGCTTTACACTATAAAAATCCCTAGAAAAGACAGAATCTTTGGCAACCCACTCAGGACCCCTTCTGTCTCTCTCTCTCAGACAGAAGCTTTCTCTCTCTCAATAAATATATCCTGCTCATAAAAAAAAAAATTAAAAAAAATAATTAAAAAACATCGGGCCCTGTGTTGGTTACTTTTCTCTTGTTGCTGAGATACAATACCCAACACCCAAAATGAAGGAAGGAAAGGTTTCTTTAGCTCACAGTTCATGGAAGTTTCAGTCCGTCATCAGCTGGGTCCAAGGCAGGGTGGCGTGGCAGAAGGACAACATGGTGGCTGTGGCAGATGCCAGAAGTGACAAGAGCAAAGGGCAAAAAAGGGAGGAGCAAGCCTCTTTCCCTCCCTTATACTCTATGCAGGCTCCACCCCAGGGCAGGTGCAGCACTCACACCATCAATCCCAGCACTAGACAACGAACCAATGCTAGATTCAGCCACCTTCAAAAGGCCTGTCCCCCATGACTGCTTGAGGCTTTGGGGGGACATCTAGACACAAACCATAACAGGCACCTCAAATTCAAAGAGTCAACCCAAAAATGGGCATCTGAGATGAACACACACACCTTAGATGAAGAAATACAAATGGCAAAAAAAATACATGAAGAAATGTTCAACAACACTGGTCATTTGAGAAATGCAATTTAAAACACTGAGATTCCATCTCACTCCAGAAACAATGACTGTCATTGAGAAATCAACCAATAATGAATGTTGGTGGGGCTTTGGGGAAAAGGGAACCCTTCTTTACTGTTGGTGGGAGTGTAGACTGGTGCAACCATTATGGAAATGAGTGTGGAGATTCCTCAAAAAATAGGATTGGAGGTCCCATTCAATCCAGCTATTCTCCTTCTGGGTATTTTACCAGAAGAACTGAGAACATCATGCCACAGGGATATATGTGCACCCATGTTTATAGCAGCACAATTTGTAATAGCTAAATCTTGGAAACAACCCAAATGCCCATCAACCATAGAATGGATAAAAAAGATGTATTTTTATATAATGGAGTATTACTCAGCTATAAAGAAGGATAAACTTGAGGCTTTTATAGATACATGGATGCAGCTTGAGACCATATTCATAGGTGAAATAAAACGGACTTGTAGGTGTATAGTATTGCCTCCCTAGTGTAAAAAAAATGAGAGTAAATAAGATCTAATATATACAATAGATATTGTGAAAATGAAAGGGAAAGAAAGTGCACACAAGGAAAGAACAACTGGGATAGGAAAAAGACAAGAAAGGCAAAAGATTATATGTATACATATATATGTGTATATGCACATATATACAGGATAGATAACTATACTACTGATCTCTATTAGTTCATCAAAAAGAACAGTTTGTGTATTCATTGTTTGATTGTCTAATCATTTTTTTCATGCTTAAATCTTGTAATCTGAACATCTACTTTGAACAATATGCAATATATTAACTGTTAATTTCCTGTTATTTTGTTTAGAAATTCTGTGTCATTTTTATCCTTTTTATGTTTTGTTTTTAAAAGAAAAAAAAGAAAATGTGTCTTCAAATCCTGACATCCTTCCCTCAATCAGTGGAGGGTTTTTCTCCCTTGCCTCTGTCTTGAACCCTTGCAAACTTAACTTACTGGTTGACTAACAACATATGACAGAAGTAACAACATGATCGCCTAGAAGTGGTCATAAAAGGCGATATAGTTTCCACTGGTTCTCTCTGGGATGAATATTCACTCCTGGAATCCAGCCACTGGGCTGTGATGAAGTCCAAATCAGCCCATATTAAAAAAACTACTCAGGTCCACATATAGGCATTCCAGATGATAGCCAGCTGAGGTCCCAGCTAACATGCTAGCATCAACACATGAGTCACCAGGCCTTCACTCCAGCCACTGAGTCATCTGTACATCTGAAGTTTCAACAGCTGAGACCCCAGATCATCACAAAGCAAAGACAAGCCATCTGTGCTGTCTTCTGCCTCATTCCTAACTTTGTACATCCGAGTCTGGGGTAATCTGTTAGACACAGATCATAAGCAAGTGAAAACTTAATTGAGAATATGATTGTATGTTCATGGAAATTCTTCATTATACTAAGAAAATACTTAAAAGTTAGATTTTGACCATAGATGAAAACATCATCTTCATTAATGTAGATCGGCTTAGTTCTAAAGCTGATTTCTTATCTGCTGGTATAATGAATCAAGGAAGAAGCACAAGATAAACAGGTATGCTTTTGTCTCTGCTATGTTGGTTCTAGATGCATCAGAGAGTTCTAGAGTTCTTAGATGTTTCAACCAAGAAGATATCAGCCTAGACTCACAGGGTCCTGGAGACAGTGTGCCCCAGTACCAAAAATTTTGAGCAGCATTTACAGGCAGGGGACATTTCAACAGTGCACATGTATCAGGACAGAGAGTACAAACAGGGAAAAGGTGTCATTATTGCATGTATTAGAGTAAAAAAGCAAAAGTGGCAATCATTGTATCCGTGAAGAAGTAAAGTTTTAATTGTCCTACTCATACAAGTATTTGACATCTTTCCCTCAAAATAAAATTCTCGATTGATGCAGTTTGCATTTTGAAGGTTGGGGGCATTCACAGATGTACTCTAATCATCAAGGTCCATGAGGAGGAAATGCTTCCCCCTTCTGAGACGTCCAAATGGGACTGCACTGATGACAGGGCAGGAGCATTTTGTGTTGCCTCCACCACTTTGGTTGCCTGATTTCATCAGATGATTATCGGTAATTTTTAAAGATAAATTTATTTTGCTCTTTTCAGTAATAGGTATCTCATCAGAATAAAACATACTCCTAAAAACACTCACTGTAAAATGACTAGATTTAGTCTATGCAGTGGGCTCACTGTCTGAGAACCCACTGCCGGCACTGCCTGCATTCCTACTGTTACTTGGGGTACCCAGGAGACCAGGAGCTGAGGGGGCCAGCTGTTCCTGGCAAACAAGAGCTGCAACTTCACCACTCTGCTGAGCCTTCTGAGTTCAGCTCCTTAGGTCTATGGATCCCTAAGGGAGCAATAGATGAAACTGTGGGGTGAACACAAAACACCTGAGGGAGGGACTGGTTGTTTTAAAGAAAACTTTCATTCCCCTTATGCAGCAGGCCTTGACTGGGTACAGAAAGGGAAGCAGGCCAGTTATCTTCCTTTTATTCTTTTCTCTGAGACAGATGAAAAGGTACTAAAAGACCAAAAATTTAGGGGTGGGGAGGCATGGCAGGCATTTTGAAATTCACATGCATGTATGTATTTTCGCAATACCTGAGGTAAAAGAAATCCCTGGCATCACAGGGAACACTGTGTTCAAAGGAGCTTCTTTGAATCACGAGACTAGATTCTCCAGCTCTGAGCTGCTCCGGGGACCTGCAGGCAGACCCCTGGGAAGTGAGGGCAGCATAAAAGGTAGAGATGGCCACAGGAGAAGTCACAGAGATGCTCTTCTTTCAAAGTAAGGGGAGTGTCAGCTCTGAATATAAGCCTTCTGTATGTGACAGGGGAGAGCTACAGTTTGGATCTTCAGGCTCCCCTGAAAGCCCCTGTGCAGGAAGCTGTAAGCGGCACGACCTGGTGGGATGTTTCTGGTTGTTGGAGGAGTGCCTCTGAAGGGGTCTGTGGGACCCCAGCCCCATCATGGTTCTCTTGGCTCTGTGGTGATAAGGTGAGCAGTTTTGCTCTGCCATGTGCTCCGCCAGGGTGTGCTACCTTGGCACAGGTCCAAGGCAATGGGGCCAACCTGTCATGGGCTGAAGAGTCCAAAACTGTGAACCAAAATAAACCTTTTTGCTTCACAAGTTGATTCTCTCAGGTGTTTGTTATAATAACAGAGCACTGGGCTGGGGATATAGGTCAGTGGCACAGTGCCTGCCTCGCAAGCGTGAGGTCGTGAGTTTGATCCCCGGTACCAAATAAGACAAAACAAACACAAAAACAAAAAAACAGCACACTATCATAGAGGCATGATACATAATTGCATCACAAGCAAATTCAGGTTCAGACTTGGTTTTCCATACATAATACTTAGAAATACATGGTATAATTTGTAATTTGCTATTTCCTGTTCACCACAAAAACCCAAAAAACTAAAACAAAATCTTAGGGAAGTTGAAGGAGAGAACTGCAGGGATCCTCCAGAAGGATCTGAAAGTATGTTACTATCTTATTGAATATATAAGCCTTACCTTTTCTGTTGATATGAACTGAGTCCAAGTGTTGTCTCAGTCTGTAAAAGAAAGAAAATTTATGATGAAAATACGAAAACCAAATTTTTATCTATACACTATGGAAAATCCAAAATACTTTACTGTACCTTCAATTTTCATCTAATCAACACTTGGATTTTCAGATTAAAGTTGATCCCCAAATTGTAAGAAATGACTGGTCACATTAGGGAATTCAAGTGAGAAAATAATTGGATAAAGTTTTAAATGCACATAGCAAAAACACAAAAAGTGTGATTTATTTTGCCAAGTTTAATACAAATCCTGTAAGAGTTTCCTTCACGGTCACTTCATGTGGGGCCATGTGTGCCCCTCACCACCCACTTCCTGCCAACTGTGAGCTGTACGCTTGTCTCCAATGGTCCCTGCTGTCACAGAGCTTGGCACACAGCAGGGATGGGAAGGAGACAGTTAGCATGACATTAGTAGGCACACACTGAAAAATGATTTAGAAAGTGTTGCAAAGGTGCTGTGCAAGGGAATAAATAGATGATGTTCTTTAATATGTCACGGGGAAAGCTTGACTGGACAGCTAACGTTTACACTAAAACCTGAGAGACAGAAAAAGAGTGGTGTGGAAGCAGCATGGGTGGAATAGAGGAAAACAGCACGTGCAAAGGCTCTAGTAAAGGAACCAGCTCGGTAAGAAGAAACAGAAGCCCGTCTACCCAGCTCTCTCTACCCAGGTTGGAGGGCTAGGCAGGAGCCAGCCTGAGTTGTGTCTGGTTAAGATGATAAGTAGTCTGGATTATGCTGTACACTAAATGCAACCCAAGGAATCAGAAGAATAAGAAACAGACTGACATGGCTTAAAGTTTTGTTTTGGCCAAAGTACAGATGATGAATTAGCAAAGGAAAGCAGAGAAAGTAGGAGGTTGGGGGGCTACCACTGTATTTTAAGGGAAGAAGGACATGAACACCTCAATGTTGTGTGAGAAAATGCCAGCACTCCAAGGAACAGCATCAGTGGACTTGCCCAAAAATAGATTGCTACATTTTATTCAGAAAACACACCAGTGCTATGGCGTTTCCCTCCATTAGTACACAGAGTCTGCCAAAAACTGTATACACACTTCAGGAAAAGTTTCTCAACAGATGGTGTTACCCTCATAGAGGGGACCCTAGAGAATGTCGTATACTGCAGCAAACCTACTACACTGCCAGCTCTCAAGAGAAGAAATTGAAATGCATGTGCGGCAATCGCAATGACCAAGGTTATCCAAGCAGCAGTTCACCATACTAACAAATGCCTGGAAGCTAATGGCCACCACTTTGAGCACTTCTTGTAATTGTAGAGGCCAAAGGTAATGTATTAATCTCATGATGTCTCAATAAATTTAGTATTAACATGTTTATACAAGTTTTTCATTTCCTGAATTGTCTATACTTTTTTTGGGCAGACTCTGTATATTATTTTGGAATAGTATTTTGGAGAATGTATATGGGGGAAAATGGCAGATAAGGGAAAAGTTCCTATTTTTTGAAGGTTGATATTATGTAACCTATAAGGGTATCTATAATTAAAATGCCTCAGCAATATAATTTGGGTGTTTGCATATATGTATACATACAACAAATACAGAAAAATGTTAATTGTTGGGTCTATCTGACCAGGAGGTGAGTGTTCACTGAATTCTTCTTTTGTACTTAAAAATTCCTTTAACCTTTACTATGAAAATTGTATGTATTGCACAAAGAATGGGAGAAAATATTTGCAAATCACATATCTGGTAAGAGATTAATATCTAAACTCTTTAAAGAATATCTACAGTTCAACAAGGAAAACATCATCCGCCTCAAAAATACATAAGGGCCTTGAATAGACAGACATTTCTCCAAACGAGATACACAGAGGACTAGTAGGCACACAGAAAGATGCTGAACATCACTAATCAAAAGGGAGATGCAAATCAAAACCACAACAGTATCACTTCATAGCAATTAGAATAGTTATTATATTTTTTAAAAAAGCAGAAAAATAAGTATAGGCAAGGATGTGAAGAAAACTGGAACCCTTGTACATTACTGGTGGGGATGAAAAACAGTGGAACCACCATGAAAATAATACGGCAATTCTGCAAAAAAGTTAAACAGAATTACCTATGACCCAGCAATCCCACTTCTGAAAGCAGGGGTTCAGATACTGTATGAGAGCATGTTCACAGCAACATTATTCGTAACAGTGAAAGAGTGGAACAACCAAAGAACCCATTGAGAGATTAACAAAACATGGTTCCATACACCTCATGGAATTACTCAGCCTTAAATAGAAGGAAAATGATGCATACTCCAATGAATGAACCTTAAGTAATTCTACATTACACTAAGTGGAATAAACTTGTCACAAAAGATAAACTCAGCGTGACTCCACATACACGAGGTACTGTACTTAGAACAGCCAAATTTACAGACAGAAGGCAGAATCAAGGTTGCGGGGGGAAGGGAGGTGGAGGAATGGGGAGTTACTGAATGGAAAGGAGTTTTGGTGTAAGAGATGAAAAACGTTCTGGAGCTGGATGATTGTAGTGGTTGCACAACAGTGTTAATGTACTTAATACCGCTGAACTGCACATTTAAACACGGTAAAAATGTAAATTTTTCATGTTACATATATTTAACTGCAATAAAAAAACCTGTAGTAGTCAAGGCAATGCAGTGCTGTCAAATCAATGGAACTGAACAAAGAACAGAAAAACACACACAACAAAGAAAAGGCCTTGAGAATGCATAAAATTTATGGAAAATATGGGATAGATGGAAAATACCAACACGTCTCTAGTAAGGTTAAATGATTCTTTAAAAAAAAAAAAACCAAAAACACTTTAAAAATTAAAACCCAACTATAAACATTTAATTCAAATATCAAAAAGTGAGCAAAAATAGGTGGTAAAAATGCCTACAAAAGGAGGATAAAGGCAAGCAAGTTAAGGGTTACAACATGAAAAAATACGAGATTTTATATGTAAACATTTTGTAATTCAATATGGACAAAAATGGCAATAAGACTACTGTGATTGTAAATCAAAGCAAAGAGCAAGAATAGACAACTCCTTAAAGCAAAATGGTCAAAAACCTCATAAGAAACTCCCTAGAAGACAATAAAATGACTGGCAGGGACCTTTGAACTTTATGAAGTCACAGTCAGAGAAAAGGGTTTATCGGGAGGACTCAGGGAACCAGAAAATGCCTCTACCACGTATTTGGACTTTCTATCAATTATGACATACCCAGAGTGTTTCAAAGGAAATGTCACTGGATCAGAGTAACTTGGAATTAGTAGTTTTTGACTTGCCTATCCATCCAGAATAGACAATTAGAGCTGCCCTCTGCAGCTCTGACTCTACGCTTCTATTGCACTTGACTCCACCCTGAGCCGTGATCATCACTAGGCTGCAGGTTCTGGACCAGTCTGAGCACAGCCTCTTTTAGAAAGCACTCCCAACTCCAAACAGGGATGTGTTGAAGGGAAATAAGACTTTCTCTAATCAAATGATTTGCCCATGCAAAACTATGTATGTGACATGCTTATAAAAACACATAAAATGTTATTCCCAATGAGCTCAGTGGCACTCAACTAAGAACAATTTTGTCTACCAGGAGGTATTCAGCAATGTCTAAGGGCATTTTCAATTGTCAGAAATCAAAGAGTTACATCAAAGTGACAGAAATCAAGGATGTTGATAAACACTCTAAAATGCAGTCCTTTTCTACTTCCTATACAATGAATTACCTGGTTCAAAATGTAAATACTGAAATTTGAATTTCAGTATTTCTATAATCTGAATTTTATAGATATCAATAATGTAATTTTTCTTTCTTTTGGTACTGGGGATCAAATTCATGACCTCGCACTTGCCAGGCAGGTGCTATGCATGGTTTTTATTTCTAAAACATCTCCTTGAAATAAAATGAAATGTATACTTGTCTTACCAATTGTGTCTCAATTTCTACTGGTTCTTAAGACAATGTAAATATATACAGGATTACATTTAACAGATACAGAAACTAAGCCTCTTAATGATTCAAATCAGCAGCAGTCCAGGACCATGTGGTAAGAGTAAGAATTCAAATTCCTTGATCAGGTCTATTACTGCAAACATATTATGAAACATTCTTGATAAGATTATATATGCCTAATACTGACTTCTTTTAGCTTATCTGAGGTAAAGTTCGTCACATTATTGCTAACAGCTTTTAATGTGGCCGCCTCTATATATTGCATTATTATTAAATTGATGACTTAACTTTGCTGGAAAGAAATTCAACTAAGTGCAATTTATTAGAGAACTGAGTATGTATCTCTGGCATAAATGGCACTGGAAAGAAGACAAGGCCTGCAGCACCCTAGACCTCAAGTTTCTTGGTAGCAGAAGCGTGTGCACAAATCATGGTATCAGGACGCCACGCAGGTGCCATGTGAACAGCTTTCCCTAAGAAGACTTGTGAGAATAGAGCCACGTTTTCCTCGCAGGTGTTGAAACTATGTTTCTGTGTCACCTTCAGACTGGAAACTGCACACATCCTCCAGGACAGGAGTGGGGATAGAGGATGAGATCTGTTTTGATTACCTCAACCTGCAGTCTTGGCTTTCATCAACCTAACTTTCTCTGTAAGATTCTCTGCAAATAATTTCATACTGAAAATGGGTAAGATCTTTGTAAGCCAGTTTTAAGGATTTTTTTGCTCACAAAAAGGGGTCTTTCCAGATGTAACTTTTGCTTCTGCATTTGCCCACGTGTATATATTTTAAAGTAATTTTTGAGATAATTGAGACTCATATATAGTTGTAAGAAATAACATGAAAAAGCACATTTTATCAATTTTCCCCCAATGTAACATGCTGCAAAAACTACAGGATAGTATCACAACCATAACACTAACATTGATATAACCCAACTATCTTGCTCAGATTTTCCTAGTTTTACTTGGATCCATCTACGTGTTTGTGTGGGTACTTAGTTCTGTGATTTTTCCACCTGTGTGGATTCAAGTATCAATCACCACAGTTAAGATACAGAAGAGTTCCAGCACCCCATGGAGCCTGTGTACTGCTTTCTCACAGCATGGACCTCTGTCCTCCTCTTCCATGTCTGGCAACCGTTACTCTACTATTCATGTCTAAAGTTTTGCCATTTCAAAACTCATATAAGGGCCAGGGATTTAGCTCAGTTGTGCAGCGCCTGCCTAGCAAGTGTGAGTTCCTGAGCTCGATGTGCAGTACCCCACTATAAAATAATTGTCACATAAATGGAATCACGTATGTATAACCTTTTGGAACTGGTTATTTTTCACCTGGGCTAGTACTCTAAATTTAGAGTATCATTCAAGTTGTGTGTTTCAACAGTTCATTCCATGTTGTTGCTAAGCAGTATTCCATAGCATGGATTTACCACAGTCTAATTAATCACCTGTTGAAATACACCAAGTTGCTGACGATTGCAAATAGAGCTGGTGTGAACATTTATATACAGGTCTTAGCGCAAATGTAAGTTTTCATTTCTCTAAGAGAACGCCCAAGAGTGCAACTGCTGGGTCACATGGTAAATGCATGCTTAGATTTCTAAATATCTGCCAAACTGTTTTTTCACACTGGTTGTACCAACTTATACCTACTGGCAATGCATGAACAATCCAATTTCTCCACATCCTCTTCTGGATCTGGTGTTCTCACTACATTGTGTATGTGAGGCTTTAATTTGCGTTTTTCGAGGACGAGCAACTTTTCACGTATGCCCCCGTTAGTGCTTTCGCTCTAGAGTGTCATATACTCTAGAAACTAGGTCTTTTGTCAGGTGTGGTCTCCAGTTATTTTCCTCTACACTACATTTTGTCCTTATATCCTTTCCACCTGGTTTCCTGCATGGCATGTTTTAGATTCATCAATCTTTCCTTTCTGGATATTTGTGTCAAAAACTCTCTGCCTATCCCTGTATCTTGAAACTTTTCTCTGATTTATCTAAAGGTTTTATTATAGTTTTACATTTCACATTTTTCTGATTCATTTTGAATTAATTTTTATAGATGGTATGAGGTTTGTCTATGTATTTTTAATATCTTTTAAGTGTTTTTTGTTCCCAGTTTTAAAGGATGTTTTTGAAAAGCTATTTCATCTTTTTAAGACTAGCACCTATTTTTAAATACAGGGCAGGAAATAATGTGAAGGGAGAAGAGAGTCAAATGGGATGAGGTGGGCAGCAGATAGCTCTATGCTTTAAAGTAAAAAAACGAAAACCCTGTGCTCAAGTAATGTCTCTGTTCTCACTAGCCAAACAACTGGGAAAAACCGTAAATAAAGCAGCCCTCTGACAACTCCACAGAGCTACGCAGACAACGTCCTTCGATAAAGATCTGGCATCCCATACACTTCTTCAGTTCAGCCACAGCTAATCAACTATGACTTGATGAGAAATGGCTGCTCTGGGAACAAAATCAGCTTCATATTGTAAAACTGACTGTACCGAATGAGAAAACAACACTAAGATTGCAGAGAACAAATAATTAAAGGAAATAAATTGAACTGTTATTGGTATTATATTTGGGTAGTGGGAGCCCAAGATGATTCCCCTGCTGTTCCTGCATAGCATAATGGTTAAGAATGTCTACTTGAGAGTCAAACACTTGGTTTTGAATTCCAGCTTTATCACTTACTAGCCACTTACCTGGTTAAGTTATTTAATCTCTTCGTATATGGCCTACCCGGCAAAATGACCATCAAACTAATAATTATCTCATGTATTTAAGAATTTACTGGAGTGTCTAGTACTAGGCAGTACCCAATAAATATGACTTGTACTTGCTTACTATTTTTCTATATTTTACAAATTTTCTATAAGCATATATTTCTTTCATAAGAGAAGTACTTTCACACAAAAGATGAATACTACCAGCCTTCCACGTAAATCAAAATCCCAGCTCCTTCTCCTTTTCTCTCAAGAACAGCAATTTAGAAGTCGATCATCTGCAACCCCTAAGCCGAGAACAGTACGCCACTGAGTTTTACAAAGTTTTACACCCATTCCTCACATACTGCCTATAGCTGCTGTTACCCTACAGCAAAGGATGACTGCTAGTGACAGAGACTGGCACACAAACACTAAAATAGAACCTGGCCCTGTAGAGAAGAAAGTTTGCCAACCTCTGGCTCAGAAGAACAACAGAAGTAATATCAGAATCTTATTTGCAGAACCATTACATCTTATGTAAGAAAATTTGTGACCTAAGACAACCTAACATGAACATGTCTTTTAAAGATAAATAATGGAAAATGTAGTGTTACTGGTGTACTGCAATACAATTCTGATGCTAACCTGTATCCTGAGTTAGCATCAGAAGCCACAGATTAGAGGGCATAGTCCCTAACAAGACAGCCCTCACTTCAGACAACACTCCCATGTGCAGGGGTCCTAGGCCACCTGCACCTTTAACCAGCCAGTTATAAATCCTGGGGGTTCCCATGATCCCCCTCAGAGAACTCACGAAAGTGCTGTACAACTTCAGTTTTATTCTAAAAGGACCTGGGGAACAGCACCCTGCAGTTTGAGTTCTCTCCGTGGATGAGGGCATCTTACCCTCCTGCACAGGAGTGCACTGATGTGTTTACCAACCAGGAAACTCTACCAAGATTCTATTAGAGTCTCATTATATAGGTCTGTAAAAAGGGATTTTTTTTTTTGAAATAGTGAAAGCAAACTGAATACCGACCAACCAGGGTTTAGGTGCTATTGCTGTTCTGGTTGTCTACTGCTGCATAATAACCCTCTCCGAAGTTTAGTTTCTTAAGACGACAATTACTATCACCTCTCTCCCACTCTAGGGGGTTGACTGGGCTTAACTGGCTAGTTCTCGCTTGGAGTCTCTCCTGTGGCTGCAGGCAGACTGAGTTTAGGCTGCACTCACTGGAAGGTTCGGATGGGGTGGCTGTCCCATGAGGGGAAAGTGGGGCTGCTGCCAGCTGGGACCTCAGCAGGGCCTTCTGACCACAGGTCTGCATGTGACATTTCCGTGTGACTTGGGCTTCTCACATCATGGTGACTGGGTTTCCAAAAGGAATGTTAAGACTAAGAGACTCAAGAGTCTCAGGTAGACACTTGTAAGCCTCTCCTGTTCTAGTGTTAGTAGTGACAGAATGTTCTGTCAAACTGTACCTGTCAAGGTACTGCTATTAATTATTCTACACAGTACACAGTCTGTGTACACCTTAGTTACATCTAACTCAGTATATAGCTTAGTTACACACAAAGGGTTTTCAATTCTTTTCAAACTGATTTTTTCAGATTCAGTGTAATTCTAATAAAAATTCCCCCGGAAGTGTTTAAATGTAAAGCTAATTTTAAAAACACAAATGGAAGGCAAAGGCAAAGAGTAGTCAAGGCATTACAGAACAACAAAGTGAAAGGACATGCTCTAACCAATACCAATACCTTAAAAACTGCAGTAATTAAGACAGTGTAGAACAGGGACTAGAAAAGATAAGTGAACCCACGAAATAGAATACAAAGAGCCCAGAAACGATTCTTGCACACACAGTTTACTTTTAGTAAGAGGTCACTAAAGAATACTGTGGAAAGAAATATTGGGGAATATTTAAGAAAGGGTGGTAGGACAACTGAGTATGAGAGAAATAAAACCTGCCCTCATACCGACAACAAAAATTACTTTGACAGTTGCTCTAATTGTGAAAGGCAAAAGAATAAAATTCTGAATTTTAGAGGATCACACCAGAGAATACCTTTACAATCTAGGGATAGGAAAAAAAAATCCTTTAACAGAGCTGGGTATGGTGGGACACGCCTATAATGCTAGCTGAAGCAGAAAGATTGCTGCAAATTCAAGGCCAGCACGGGCTACATACTGAGTTCAATGCCAGCCTTAAATACACAGTGAGACTTTGTCTCAATACACCAAAATAAAAAAATAAAAAACTCTTTAATAAGACATAAAGGTATTAAATATACTGAAAAGACCGATAGACTGAAATTCATGCAAATTTAGAATTAGTTCTTAGGAAGTCACCACTTCACGTTTAAAAAAAAAATTCATTAATTGAGAGAAGACACTTTCAATACACGTAATCACTAAAGAACTTATGTAATGGAATTTTTGTGATGGCATGGGGAGGTCAGGGTCATAATCATATTCAAAATTTATAAACGAAGCCTACAAAACAACAGGAAAAAAGACAAGCAACCCAAGAGGAAGGATATCCAAATGATCAAATAAACATAAAAGGAATCAGAAAATGCAAATAAAACCACTCTTCAGATACGGGGAGACAGAGCAAGAGGAGGTGTGTGAGAAGGTGAACAAGAAGTGTTACCAAGAGGCATTCCTGATGATGGACTGTAAACGGTGTCCCCACTGTGGAAAATTACACATCATCTAAGTGAAGACACACACCCTGGGGCTCTGCAACTGCTGCCCACTACACGAGAAACGAACACACACATTCACCAAGAGGCAGCAGCAGTCCTAACAGTCAAAACCTGGAGAGCACGGGCTCCTTTTTCATTTTTAGTATTGAAGGTGGGTGGCTGGTACTCACATGGGTATTTGGTGTGTGAAAAATACCTCACACTTCATTCATCTATGTATGTATATCTTACATTGAACACTTTAAAGACAAGAAATAATCAAAATTAATCAAAATTTTACACCTCTCTTATATTCTTTGGGATAAAATTGAATATAGGGTCCCTAATTTAGGTAGTTAGAATTCCACTTACAAAATATGATTTCCTATATGTAGTTTTAAATTTTAAAAGACAAAACTGCATATATTCTCCACACATGAATATTCCTAAACTTGGCCTTCCAACATCTTAAAATTCTATTTATTATTCTGGTAGAATAGTGACTAAAATATAGGGCTGGCACGCTTTTTTCCTGGGCTTTATCGTCATTTGTTTATGTGAAAATTACATCACAAAACAGATTAATGCTTGTAAGTGAAAGAAATAAAAGTACTTCTAGTTATTCTGTTTTACAATATTTCAAAAATACAAGCTAGGATGGGACCATTCTGTTCACTTAGGATGAAATGATGGTTAAGACGCCTGACAGAGGGAATCCTATGGTGATGAGTCTTAATGTAGATTTCTGTGTCCCTGTCCATCTTTGGAATCCTTTGATTTTTACACATTCTATATACAAATCCTAGCAGCCTTCTAATCAGGAAAGACAACGGCCAAAGCGCCAACTACAAGAAAACATGGGCTAAGGGGACTATATGGTTTCTAATCATCACATAACAAGTGGTCACCCACGAATCACGTCTGACAGGACGGTACATGCTGTGGGAGGAATTCTGAAACGAGACATGCCAGAAACTAACTGGATGTTAGATTCCTGCTCTAAAAACACTCAACAAATTATTTATGAACTTCATTTTCCTTATCTTTATAAACTAAGGAAAACAAGCCCTATCTTTCTAGTATATATTTTTATGACTTGGCATTTTTTACTGGTATGTTATCAAGTTTGAGGATTAAAAAAATTAGTGTGAGATAAGCCACAAGAAGGTAACATAAATTCTAGGTCTGGGAAGGAATGCACTTAGGCAAAATTCACTATGAAACAGTCAAACCTACTGGTAACCTAGTTAGAAAAAAATAACATGTCAAAATCAAAACTTGTTTCTGGGAAAATACTCTACAAGGAAATGAATAATTCATACACATCTATTCAAAAGGGTCTTCTCTGCAGCTATTTGGAGATATGCAACACATTATATACAGCATCTCAACATCAGCCATTTACAGTTTTAGTGAGGTTTAACTGTGGCTGAGGAAACCAACTGATATCACCTGCCCTTAACAGTGTTTCATGGCCATAGAATTCTGAGGTGTCAACCAGGCCTTGTCCACCCATCTGCGCAGACCCAAAGAGCATGAGCAAATCTCTTCCTAGGCCACACCGCTGTGTCTATCCAGGCACAGCCTGAAAAACACAGATCATGCTCCAGAATGTTCAAAACTGATTACCAACTGACAACCTAATGTCTACTTCTAGTGTCTACTTTTTACTGGACATTGACACTTCCTTAATCAATAGGTAACTAACCTTAAGGAATTTTCAAATTCAGACCTGACTTGCAGGCCCTCCAGATCCTGCAAAGAGCCACCTACAGGGAGATAGCTAAAATGTTCATTCTACAAGTGCTCCACGGTCTCACTTTGAAACAGATTAGAGAAATAGAAAAATGAGACTAAGGTCATTTTCTAGTGGAAAGGCTTAACAAAGTCAGAACTCATTATATTATCTGCAATTTTTATATGGTTTTAAAATATAAGAAGTTATAATAAAGATTTTCTGCTGTGTTTCTTGCATATCTTATGTACAGGGATGAATGAGATTTTTGGAAATGGGGGGTGGTTTCACTATATTACCTAGGCTGGGCTCAAACTTGCAGTTTTTCCTAAACTTGGAGTTTTGCACCCCCCACACCCAACTGAATAATAAATTTATTTGACACTTTAGAAGCAAGAAAAATCTGTCTCCCAGAATACTTACTAGCTTCATTATCAGAGAAAAAGGTTCTTAAAATCCATCACCTTTGATCTTGCTCTCTTTAACTTAATATATGAAGTTTAAATCTAAATTGCTAAAATGCAAATAGAAGTCTCATTCTAGGTGCTTACTAGTATTAATTTTTCTACTGTCTTGATCTAATTTTACTTCTTGCCTTTACTATAACTGTAGATGTGTTTTCAGAATTATTTAAGTCATTTAGCTATAAATGAGTAAAAAAATATGTTCATGTGCAGTATCATATAATAAGGAAAATAATGATCATACCCAGAGTGAAAAGAGTGATCCCAGTGCCAGTGCCATTCCACAAAGTCATGGGATTCGGGGCACTTTCTTAACCTATATCTTAGTTTCCCTTGAATAGAAAATGAATAAAATCTTATCGGTTATGCTTCCAGACAGCATGGTACTTGCAAACAAATCTTATCCTAATAATGGTGGTGAATATAGCAATGACAAGCATATTGTGATAAAGGCTTGGAAGAAGGGAGATAATTCCTATCATAAAAATCAGAGAGTTTGTGAAGGTAGCTTTTATTGTCACTTTTAGCTCTGAAATTTTAGATTTGATTTTTAGTTGAGAAGCCTGAAAGAGGCTTTATAGCAATATTTGAACTGTATCTGAAAGGAAGGATATACCAGATACCACTTTCAAAATTTTATGCATAATATTTTTAAAATGTGCCTAGGATGGCAAGTGGGAGGATGACCTAAATGTGATCTACAATTATTACAAGTTTTGGAGAACTCTGTTTTCTTCCAAATATTTTGAGGTCCAACATCTGAATTTATTGTTAAGACTCTCTGGCTCTATACTCCAGAAGCTTTCCATAGATTCCACTGTTTTTTGTTTTTTTGTTTTTTGTGGAGAAATAAAACCAATTTTCATGAAGGATTCCACTGTTCTTAATCTAACCCAGAGCCCAGGCCCACAGACATACACACTGGCCACACTAATGACTGGCTGCTTTACAGGACTTTGATGCTACAATAAGCCTACTTTTCAAAGAAATATTTAACCCAAAAGATAACTCATTTAGCTGAGAAAGTTTTGATATTACTAATGACTGTACTGACCTATCTAGAAATAAAGCTAATAAAATATACTTTAGAGAAATCGATTACATTTTTAAAAGGAAAGTAATCATATTATTCAAGGCTTAACACTGGAGTAATTCTTCAACTTAAAAAAAATTACCTGTAGTAGCCCTCCATCATCAAAACGCAGTACTTCTATTATGCTCTCGGACTGAATGAACGCTGTAAAGGAAACAAAATATACCATCACTGATAGGAACAAAAATTTGATTTTCAAGAAATCTTTTGTTTTCAGATTAATAAATACAACTTTACACTTAAAAATATAAGCTGGGTGTGGTGGTGCATACCTGTAATCTCAGCATTCAGGAGGCTGAGGCAGGAGGATCATGAGTTTGAGGGTTGCCTGGGCTACAAGGTGAGACCCTGTCTCAAAACAACCAAAGAAACAAAACACAGAAATACGCTGGTTGATGGTGATGATTAAAGAAGATACAACTAATACTTCAGAATTTTAGCAACTCTGAAATGCTGTAAGATCAAAGTAGCTGTAATAACTTACGGGCTGTGGAAGTTACCTTCAAAATATCTAGCTATATTGTGAGAGAGTGCAAAAATATCGAATTCAACTAGATGCAGGTAATTATTTTAACTGGTAGATTGAATGAAAGTATTAAAAGCATTTGGAAGAATCACTGGAGTTTTATATTTCCCCTAAACTGTGACCAGCTGAAATTTGTATCATTTGCTTTTAAGTAGTGAAATGACCTGGGATCAATCAAAAGTGAGTTTGCAGAAAAGTGTGTAAGAAAAACAGTGAAAGGAAACAGCTTCAAGAAAAAGAACAAGGCAGTTGGGTGTGGTGGCACACACCTGTAATCCCAGCACTTGGGGGGCAGAGGCAGGAGTACCCATGTGAGTTGGAGGTCTGTCTAAACTACATAGTGAGTTCAAGGCCAGCCTAAACTGCATAGTGAGACCAATCTCGAGATAGACAAACATCCCCAGAATACTGCAAAGACAAGATATCTAAAAGCCAGCATAACTGTTCCATATGAACTGGCATTCATGCTCCTGGAATTTACCACACTGATTTGAAACCTGACATCCACATACACATCTGCATGAAATTCTTTGTAGCAGCTTTATGTTATGCATAATTGCCAAAATCTGCACACAATCCAAATGTCCTTTAACAAGTGAACAGACAGACAAATTGTACCATGCAAGTGTTAAGTCAAAGTAAAGGTTCACACTGCATGATTCCAAGTGCCTTCTGGAAAAAAGCAAAACTGCTATGTATCGTCAGCTTTCCTTAAAAGATGTAGAAATAAATAGGATTCCACTCTAGCATAAAACTAAATAGAATATTTTGCTCTAAATGACCAATTACAGTGACTTACAATTGTAAAACACCTAGAAAAACACAAGTGATAGTAGATGTACACTTAATCATTTCATAGATTAACATTTATTAACCTAGGAAGTATAGGCAGTAACCAAAGCAAGTTCCTATAAAGTCACAGCTGACAACTACTTCCTCTCCCCAAAATATTTTCCACAATCTTATACTCTTAATGAATTCCCAATTCTGTCATTCTGCAGTTCAAGGAGCAACCAGACGTAATAAAAACTAGTAATTATTGATCACTATGTTATTAATCTTCAAACTAACTATGATTGGAGACATTATGATGGTGCCATTTTAAGATTTTTCTTTTATTTATTATTATTGCTTTTTTTTTGAGGCAGGGTTTCACTATATGTTTCAGGCTGGCCTTGAATTCACGTTGTAGCCCAGGCTGACCTTGAACTCGCCGCAATCCTTCTGCTTCAGCCTTCGGAGATTTTCTTTTAAAAAAGCACATTGAGGGGAGGAGCTAAAGATGGTGGAACAGTAAGCAGCAGAGTAAACAGTCTCTCTGAGAGAAACAGTTCAGATGCTGGAATATAACATCATGGAGAGGACAAGAAGGAAGGAACTGGGTCCCCTGAACCAAGGAAGAATCTAAAATATGAATTGAAGCCCACAAAGAGAATAAAAAGAATTTAAACGAAGAAGAAGGTGGTGGCTGGCAGCGC
>RJWT010016751.1:0-19690 GCA_004365215.1 Cuniculus paca | reverse complement strand
TCCTTTAATTTTTGGTGCTGCATATTTTGTCTCAGCAACAAAAGAAAAGTAACCAAGACAGCAATTAACTACTCAAACAAATACATTTTTTAAAATCTCATTAAACACCATCAAAAATAAAAATAAGGCTGAACACAATGACATGTATCTGTAGCCTCAGATGTTCAGGAAGTTGAGGTTGGTGGCTACCTTGATACCAGCCTGGGCAGTGTCTCAAAGATCCCATGAAAGAAAAAAGAAGGAAGGAAGGAGAAGAAAAGGGAGAAAGAGGAAGGAAACAAGGAAAGAAGGAAGGGAGAGAGGGAGCAAGGAAGGGAGGGAAGAAGGGAGAGAGGGAGGGAGGGGAGGGGAAGAGAAGAGAGGGGAGGGGAGGGAGGGGAGGGGAAGAAGAGAGAGAAATTAAATAAAGTTGCAAGCAGCAAAACCAACTTACAAAAATGTACGGTTTCTACACATTAACAGCAAACTGTCCAAAAAATAAATCAAGAAAATAATCTCATCTACAATAGCTAGAAAATAACATACTTGGGGATAAATTTAACTGAAGAGATAAAAGATCTATACACTTAAAACTATAAGACATTGATGAGCAAAATTGAAGAAGACACAAATAAATGGAAAGATACTACATGTTCATGGATCAGCAACAATTAATATTGTTAAAATATCTATCTGTACTACCCAAAGCAATTTATGTGTTCAATGCAATTGCTATCAAAATTCCAGTGATATTCTTCACCAACATAGAAAAAAACCTAAAATTCATATGGAACTGGAAAGCATTCCAAATAGCCAAAGCAATCTTGAGCAAAAAAATACAAAAAGTTGGAAATACAGTACACTGTTTAACTCTAAAATCTACAAGGATTTGGTAATTAGAAAAACATTGTATTGGCATTAAAAACAGACACATCGATCAACAGAAAGCCTGGAAATAAATCCATGTACTTGTGGCCAATTGATTTTTCAACAAAAGTGCTAACAACACACCGTGGATAAGAACAGTATTTTGAGTGTTGCTGAGAAAACGGCCTAGCCACATACAGAAGAATAAAATTAGAGACTTATCTCTTGCCATATTAAAAAATCAACGCAAACTGGATTAAAAATATGAAGTAAGACCTGGATAGATAAAACTCCTAGAAAAAAGCATAAGCAAAACTCTAAGAAATTTATCTGGACAATGATTTTGGGGGGTATAAAAGCAAACACTAGACACTAGACTTAGTGGAATTATATATAGCTTCTTTACAACAAAGGAAACAATCAGCAGAGGGAAAATATAACCTATAGAATGGAAAAAATATTTGTAATCCATATATACACAAAGGATTAGTATCCAAAATATACAAAGAACTCCAATAACTCCATAAAAAGATAACAAGAATCTGGTTTTTAAAGAGACAAAGGATATGAGACATTTTTCAAAATAATACATACAAATGGCCAATAGGCATATGAAAAATTGCTCAAAATTAGTAATCATGAGAGAAATGCAAATTAAAACTACACTGAACTATCACCTTGCACCTATAAAGATGACTATCATGAAAAAGATGAAAAACAAGTGTTAGAGAGTATGAAGAAAATGTGTACTTGTATACTATGAGTGGAGATGCAAGTTAGTTTAGTCATTACAGAAAGCAATATCAATGTTCTTCAAAAACTTAAAAATAATACTATCATGTGGTCCAGTGATCCCACTATTGGGTCTGCATGCAAAAGAAATAAAAGCAATGTGTTAAAGTCATGGCTGAACTCTCAAGTTCATTGCAACATTAATCACAATAATCAAGATACAGAAATGCCTATGTGTTGATGGATGAGTGGAAAAATAAAACATGCTATAATACACAATGAAATATTGTTCATTACAAAGAAAAGAAATCCTTCCACTTGTGACAACTTGGAAGACATCATTTTAATTAAAATACACTAGTCTCATAAAGGCAAATCCTGCCTGGTCTCACTTATACGTAGCATCTGAAAACATTAGACTCGCAGAATAGAATGATGATTGATGGGGCTAAGGGATGAGGGAAAAGGAGAGATGTCAGTTAAAGAATTCTCAGTTATAAGTAAATTCTGGAGATTTGCTGGACAGCATGCTGAGAATCATAGTTCATTTTTGCTCCTATAACAAAAACTGACTATACGGAACAGAAAATATTTCTCTCAGTTCTGGAAGCCAGAGAGTTCAAGACCAAGACTGATGAGGGCCATATCTCTGCTTCCAAAGTGGGTACCTTGTTGCCACACCCTCCAGCAGGGAAAAATACTTCGTCTTCACATGATGCGATGGAAGAGATAAAAATTAGCAAACTTCCTCCATCAGGCCTTTCCATGAGGTGTCGAATCCAACTCAATCATCTCCTGAAGGTTATACTTCTTAATTCTGTTGCATTGGGATTAAGTTTAAATATGACTTTTTTTTTTCTTTTTGGTCTTTTTGAGTCAGGGTCTTGCAATGCAGTTCAGGCTGGCCTTGAACTCATTATGTAGCCCAGGCTGGCCTTGAACTAGAAGCAATCCTCCTGCCTTAACTTCCCAAGTGCTGGAATTGCAGGCATGCACCACCACACTCAGCTTCAATATGACATTTTGAGAGGACAAAAGCATTCAAACCACAGCAATGACTACAGTTAATACTGTAATGTATACTATACTTGAAATTTGCTAAGAGAATATATCATGTTCTCACCACAGTGGTAAAAAATACAGTGACTATGGGAGGTGATAGATGTGTTGATTAATGATTCTGGTAATCATTTCACAGTATATATGCATATGCGATCATCATCCTGCATACCTGAAATACATACAATTTTTATCTTTTAAGTAGACCTATGTAAAACCATAAAATATGTTGAGGAATAGATGAGGTAAAGAATAAAATGCTCCTAACCTACAGTAGGTCCAGCTTTCTCTCCCGCATTTTCAGTTGTCCCTCAGTGTTCATGGAGGGTTGGTTCCAGGATCTACCAGAGATACCAAAATTCATAAATACTCAAGCTCCTTAGATAAAATGTCCAGGTATTTTCAAATAACCCACACACATCTTCCCAAAGACAATCAGTCCTCCCTAACCATGGGTTCCACATCCTCAAATTAAATCAGATACAAGTGACAATGTCCAGAAAAATATTTTCATCTGTCCTGAACACGCACAGATGGTTTTTCTCTTGTCCTTATCCCCTAAATGATACTGTATAAAAGTGTTTATATAATGTTTACAGTACATTAGCTATTCTAAGCAATACAGATATGATTTAAAGTACACAAGATAATGTGCATAGATTATATACCAATCTATAGAAGGAACTAAAGCACCCACAAATTTTAGTATTGTCAGGGTTCCCTCACAGACCCCAAGGAACAACTGTACTTTTAACCTTTTCTGGATGACTTATAAGACCTAATGCAATGTAAGTGCTATGCAGATAGTTGTAATACTATGTTATCTAGGGAATAATGACAAGAAAAACAGTCTTTACATATTCAGTACAGGTGCAATTGTTTTTCAAACATTTTCAATATTCAGTTGATTGAATCCATAGATGCAGAAAAAACCCACAAATACAGCAAGCTAAATCCTCACCCACACTTCTTCTGCATGGCTTGATTAAGTAAACTAAGAGACAAACACAGTCATCAGTCAAACATATTTTAATTAAGTTCAAAAATCTACTGAGGCCAGACTCTGGGCAGGTTTGTCTTCATGTCTGTGGCTTTGGACTTCAAAGCACCAGTTCACTTCCGTGGTAAATTTGGTTGGTACTTGGGCTTCACACAGCACACCTTACCACTCATGCAGAAAACGAAAAACATTTCATTCCTTGTGCATTTTTCACGGCAGGAGCCACGCCGATTCCAACATCTTTCAATGTTGCCTGATACAAAGAGTGAAAACAAAGGTGCCTTTATCAGTCGTGAGAGAAAATAGGTCCTGGATTGAGAAAAGTAAAAGGGAGACCACAGAAGAAGTTTTCACCTCCACATATTTAGAATGCCGTGCAATGTGGTACCCACTCTGGATACAGCACATCTCAGCCCTCCCTGAATGCTCCCTCTCAGAAAGGCAGTGGATCAGGACAGTTGAGAGCATGGATCACTGGAATCCAGGATCTGGACTTGAAATCTGTCTGCACCACAGGCCAACTAGTAGACCTTGAGTAGGTGACTTGCTTTGTCAGAGCACAAATTCTGTCTCTTCTAAAAAGAAGCACAAATTCTGTCTCTTCTAAAACTATGATTCTCACCTGCCTCAAAAGTTGTTGCAAGAATCAAATTAAATAGTGTAATTTTTTTAAAATCAGCATTAAGTAAATTGAGATATGAAATGAAAGGAACTTGGAAAGAGTCAAAATTCAAAACATCATTTCATAAGTCAAAATTTACATAGCAGGAACATGTTAGCAAACAAAGCAGATAATGGCTTAAGAGAAATACAAAGTGGAAAAAAGGATATTTTAATCAAAAAGAAAGAAAGAAATAGGAAGCAATGGAATGTGCTAAATATTGATGATAGGCAAAAGAAAATAAATCCAACATAATAAAATGAATCACTAGAGAAAAAATAAGGAAACAAATACAAATAAAAATTTCCTGAACTAGAAAAATATTTGAGCCGGGTGTGGTGGCTCACACCTGTAATCCCAGCACTCGGGTGGCTGAGACAGGAGGATTGTTGTGAGTTCGAGACCAGCCTGGGCTACAAAGTGAACTCAAGGCCAACCTGAACAGCATAGTGAGACCCTGTCTCAAAAAGACAAGGGCCAGGGATCTAGCTTAGTGGCCTAAGCACCTGCCTGACAAGCATGAGGTCTTGAGTTCATCCCCGGTGCCACAAAAAAAAAAAAAAATATTTGAAAACAACACTAACGGACATACAGCATACCTGACAATACTGACCCAAAACAACATATATTCTACTAAAATTACTGGATATTATAGGAAAAGGAAATAATGCTTTGGACAACCAGGCCATCCAATGAAAAGTAGGGGAAAAGAAAATAAAACTATACTTAGAATTTTGACAATAATGTTTTATGCCAGAAAAAATTGCTGTCATGTATTTAAGATATTCAAGGAACCTGGCCTGGTGGCACATGCCTGTAATCCCAGCACTCCAGAGGCTGAGACAGGCTGATTGTTGCGAGTTCGGGACCAGCTCACAAAATGAGCTCAAGGCCAGCCTGAATGGCATAGCGAGACCCATGAGTTTGATCCCCGGTGCTGAAAAAAAAAAAAAAGATATTCAAGAAAAGAAAAAATAACCAATGTTACATCTAGCAATACTGACTTCCAGGACAAAGAACAAAAACGAATTGTTATCAAGGTACTGGGACTTAGGAAATATTATTCTTATGCACATTTCCTAAGAAATCTAGTAGGAAAAGCATTTTAGACCAGTAAATGAGAGGGGAATTGACACATGATTAAATATTAAATATATAGCTACTTGTAGAACTAAAATTAGATGAGGATTTAAAATAAGGTTATAGAGTATGCAATGGCTATATATTCCAACAATATAGCACATTATAAAAGTGAGAAAATAATGGTGAGGAGATTTGCAGAAATTTTAACTAGCTTGAGTAATCATGCTGTTGTGGTAATAGTGGTATTATAATACTGTGTATGTGATGAGAGATAAATCAAATAAGTAATTATGTGATACTTTATAATCCCCTGTGACCTTGAAAACCAGAATTCTCCAAATAAGAAAAAAAATACTGATACAATATAGAAGTTAGCTCGAATTTCAGTTTTGAATTAAAATGGAAACACCAGTATGAACTCATGGGCATTATTTTTAGATAGACAGATGATAGATAGATAGATGATAGATAGATAGACAGAACTTCCAGCACTCATCAGTGATAAAGTGTAGAAATAATGACTCATCAGTAGGAATGTGCATCCCCTAGCACCAACGTTTTAGCCTTAAATATTATCTCCACTAAATGAAAGATACTAGGGCTGTTTGAAGATATGGCCGATTCTAGTTCTTGCATTGAAAATTATAAATACAAGTCTGCCATTATATCATACTAGATACAAAAGAAGTTATCAAACATTAGGAGTATACATAAAAGACTCATAAACTGAATTGAAGAGATTCCCAGTGGCCAAGAATAAGATAATTTGTACTTCAGTGGGCATGACTGCAGCAGACTGAACTGATGTCTTAGACTCATGAGCTCAAAATAAATAATATTTAGCAAAAAATAATTTCTCAAACTTAAAGGTTGATAGAAAATTAATGCATTATCCAGAAAACTGATAAGCAAAAAGAGAATCAAGCATTTATCCTGCCTTTCCTCACTGAATTCTCTAAGCCCCAAAATAACCAAATAGTGGATGAGGAGAAACATCTCCTTGGCAAGTGGTTCAGTTAAGAGATGAATGCTCTTCCCAACAAATTCTGTATACTTCCCCCTGCAACACTAAGTCTTTGTTCAAATAGTACTTCGTATTACCGCTCCCCCCACCCCGTCTGATCACCTTCCGCAGGCCCTGAAGTACCCTCACTAAGACCCACTCTCCACCCTCTGCTCCTCCTTACAGAGGTGCAGGTTACCTGGAGTGGCCTGGAACAAGAGCAGTAGCACAACCAAAGCTAGAAGAAAAGTCTTCATGACCACAGAGGCGACAAAGCAATGTCAGGTCTGGCAAGAGGCCACCACAATGAGAAAAAACTCTGAACTCTCTGTTCTCCCTAATCAACCAGGACATGAGTTACTTACACGTGCCTTCAGCTGCCTACAGATAGTCTGCCCTGGGTCAGCATGCCTCCCTCAAGTCCAGTCACGTTCCCAGCGCCTCCACATCCACCAGATGGGCCACACATCCCTGAGATGACAGTCCTCCTTTTGTTCATTTTCACCTTTTAGGACCAACAAGAATAAACCCTACAACAGCCAGAGGGATGTTGTTTTAAATGTATGTCACCCCTTGTTAAAACCCAGCTTAAAATCCTCAACACTCTACAACCTTTACTATGCTCTACAAAGTCCCACATTACCTGGTATTGAAATCCACCATTGGGGCTGGGGATAGAGCTCAGCAGCACAAGCACATGCCTAGCAAGCAGAAGGTCGTGAGTTCTATCCCCAGTATAAAAAGAAAAAGAAGGAAGGAAGGAAGGAAGGAAAGAAGGAAGGAAGGAAGGAAAAGAAAGAAAGAAAGAAAGAAAGAAAGAAAGAAAGAAAGAAAGAAAGAAAGAAAGAGAAAAGAAAAGAAAAGAAAAGAAAGAAAAGAAAAGAAAAGAAAAGAAAAGAAAAGAAAAGAAAAGAAAGAAAAGAAATCTACCATTATCCTGGTTCTAACATAAATTGAACAACCTCTTTTCTTCAAATGCATTTTTCCACTTTGGGAGCTGAGGAGAAAGAAGAGAGAACATTTGCTGTACTTGCAGGAGAATGCATCTATTAAAATATTTTTATCTAAGAGAACAGATCCTACTACCTAAAATGCTGTGTTAGGAAAGAAGGCAAAAGAAGGCAGAGTTGAAAATATTCAGCTCTTTGTCCTGGCTGTGCCGCTGAGTGCTGTGTGACCTTGTAGAGTCTCTTCCCCTCTAGGATTTGATATCATCAGTGAGTAGATTGGATCAGATGAGCTGTAAAAATCAACCCAATTCTACATTGTGGTTCTCTGGATGCAAAAAAAAAAAAAAAGTGTAGCAAATGAAATAATGCAGAACTCCGGGTTTTCACCACCAACATAGACCAACTTAATTAGGTTTACATCTAAAAAACTTTGAGCCTGTAGTCATTAGTCCCAGATTCTCTACATACCGGGATCTAAGGCCTCTTTCTTTGATACCTGTACCCAGTATGTTAATATGGCCCTTGAAACCACAATCTCTCCTAATATAATCAAAGCACAAAGATTTGCTCAGATTATTATAAAGGCTTAGTATTCTCTCCAGGACACTGAACAGACCTCATCATCTGCATGTATTTGATCAGCCAATAGTAAGCCTTTTTTAGTACTTCTTGTACTAAATTTCAAAGACACCCACCATCATGCAGCTTTTCCCCATCAAGAGACAGAGGCTATTTTCCTGTCCTATAAGTCTAGGCTTACCTTTCAACTTGCTTGTAACAATGGGACATTAGCAGAGGATGCAACTGGAGGCCTGAAAAGTGCTTGGAAACCAGGTTCCATCCCAACGCCTCATCCTTTCCACTGCTCTAGGGAACTCTACCACATCTATCATATAAGCCAACCAGGATTTGCTACTACAGAGGAAAGACTCAGAGCCAAATCATCCACTGCAAACCTCAAGTTGCCCACCAGGCACATGAGTCACTCTGTTCCTGACCCTCCAGCCCCAGCCACAGCAGCCAGACCCCCACACACACATAAAAAAAAAAACCTGCCCAAACAAACCTTATAAGAAATCATGAATTTTAAATGTTTAAAACAGCTACAGTTTTGAATGGCTTGTTACACAACAAACACTAAGTAATATGGTATCCTTTTCAAGATGCTGGCAAGGTTGGCTCCTTCTTGAAGCCCAGAGAAAACCTGTCCTGTTCTTTCCTAGCTCCTCATGGTCACTGACAACAGTGGGCATTCCTCAGCTTCAGGCAGCATAATCTCCGCCTCTAGCATCACACGTCATCCTCTGTGTGTGTGTGTGTGTGTGTGTTTGTCCAAATTTCCTCTTATGAGGACACCAGCCACTGAATTAGAGCCCATCTTAATTTGGTATGATCTTACCTTAACTTTATTACACTGGCAAAGATCCTAATTCCAATTAAGTATATTATAGGTATCTGGTGTCAGGACTTGCACATACATTTTGTTTTTGCATTACTCTTTTTGAGACAGGGTCTCACTATGCCATCCAGGCTGGACTTGAACTCACTTTGTAGCCCAAGCTGGTATCGAACTCTCAGCACTTCTCCTGCCTCAGCTTCCTGAGTTCTGGGATTTGAACATACATTTTGGAGAAGACAACAATTCAACCTACAATAAATGGAATTTTTTTAGAAATTCTTACTATGAGTGAAACTGAACCTCTTTTCATACATTTTAGGGCCTTTTATCTTTTTATGGCTTGTCTATTTAAAATTTGCATATTGTTCTATAGAATTTCTTTTATAAAATCTTCCCATCAAGTTGCTTTTCTAGCCTCAATTTCTAGAATTCGTATTCTTTAGGTATTGTGCTCCATGGACAGGACCTCTAATTTTTTAGATTTTTACCTCCTGTTTTCCACCTGATTGCCTTTTTCTCTTGTTTCTGAGAAATCATTATCAAATTTATCTTCTAGGCTTTCTATTCAGCTTTTCATTTTCTGCTCTCATCTGTTTAGGCTCTGAGTTCTTACTCCCTGACTTTTCCTTTTTATATCAGCCTATACTTGTTTCATAGTTGTAGTAGGTTGGGTTTCTCTGAGGTTTTTAGCGATATTTCTTTCCCTCCCTGTATAATCTATTTCCTATCACTGATTGGCTGGTTATTTTGTTTTATATTAATGGTTGCCTCCAATCAACAAGCTTGTGGCTAATGATCCTTAATTACTCACTCATATATAACTATATCACTGAAAAGCTTAGAAACTTCATGAATATATTAGTTCTGTTTGATTTTGGTCTCTTTCATAAGGTTACTTATGATAATATTTATTTGTTAGTATGTAAGCCTGAGGGACTAAAATGCCACATGGGTGAAACTTGACACTAACAATAATGTGATTTGGTTGGGGCATGTAGTGAAGAAATATCAATGTCAATATCTTTACATCTTTTCTACTCCTCTACTAATCTCCTGGATTCTGGGAACTACACAGAGAATTATGACTGGGGGCTAAAGGGTCTACCAGCCACCAGTATACATGTGTCAGCTAATCTCATTTCCAGCTTACTGAATTATCACCAATTATGTTTGGAAACCTTCAGTTCAGAATCCTTCTGTTTCACTCCTGATAGAGAAAAATCTTTAAGTCTTTAGATATAGGGTGATGGCTGTCAGTATGAAAAGGAGAAGAAATTAGGCCCCCAAATTCAAAGACCCAATTCAAAAATGGGCATCTGAGATGAATACACACTTCTCAGATGAAGAAATACAAATGGCAAATAAATATATGAAAAAATGTTCAGCATCATTGTTCATTAGAGGAATGCAAATTAAAACAACACTGAGATTCCATCTCACTGCAGAAAGAATGACCAAGATCAAGAAATCAACTAATAACAAATGCTGGAGGGGCTGTGGAGAAAAAGAAACTCTTCTCTACTGTTGGTAGGAGTGTAGGCTGGTGCAACCACTATGGAAATCAGTGTGGAGGTTCCTCAAAAATAGAGGTTCTATTTGACCCAGTTATCCCACTTCTGGGCATTTTCCCAGAAGAATTGAAATATCATATCACTGTGATATATGTGCATTCATGTTTACAGCAAAATCTTGGAAACAACCCAAGTGCCCATCAATCAGGAATAGATAAAAAAAGATGTGGCATTTTTATACAATGGAGTACTATTCAGCTATAAAGAAAGATTGCATTGAGGCTTTTATAAGTAAATGGATGCAACTTGAGACCATATTAAGTGAAATAAATTGTTACGGTTTGTGCCTAGGTGGCCCCCCAAGTCTCATGTAGTCACGGAGGCGGCTGAATCTAGCATTTGTGATTGGTTTGTTGTCTAGCGCAGGGATCAGCAGTGTGAGTACTGCACCCGCCCAGAGGTAGAGCCAGCATACATTATAAGGGAGGGAAGAAGGAATGTTTTTTCCCCTCTTTTTGCCCTTTTGCTCTTGCAGCCACTATGAACAGCTGCCCCTCAGCCATGCCACCCTGCCTTGGAGCCAGCTGAGTATGAACTGAAACCTCCAAAAACTGTAAGCTAAATAAACCTTTTCTTGCTTCACTTTGAGCATCGGGTATTTTGTCTCAATAAGAGAAAAGTAACCAAGACATAAATCAAACTCACATGTGTAAATACCATATTGTCTCCCTAGTGTAAGAAATTGAAAGAGCAAATTTGATCCAAAGTCTACAATAAATATTGTATAAGGGTAAGAAACTGCTCAAAGGGAAAAAGTAACTGGGATAGGGAAAAGGAGGAAAGAAGGAAAGGAAAAGAAAAAAGACATAAATTTGTATATATATATATATATATATATATATATATACATAAGATAGCTAAGATAACTATATTACTAAATGCATTAGTTCTTGGAAAAGAACAGTTAATACTCATATGATTAGATCAATTTTACCTGTCTATATCTGGTAATCTAAGCAACCCTTTTGAAGGTAACAATATGCAATATTACAACCATTGTTAAATTCCTATCATCTTGGGTTTCTTTTTTTCTTTTTAAAGAGGATAAAACCAAGGAAAATAAAACAGAATAAAACCAATCAGAAAACACCAGAGTAAGTGATACAGGACTTCACAGCATTACAAAATCAACAATAGTTACCATAATGCCTTTTGTTGTCTTCAAAATAGCTGTAGATACCTTCAGACAGAGTAAAAATCAAACAGAACAGAATAGAATAGAAACAGTAAAAACAAAACAATGGGTACAATAAAGGACTTCAAAACAAGAGAACAATAAATCCAAAATGGCTACCATAAAATATCTTACTATTTTTGAAATAGCTGCTCATGCCATCAGATAATCAAACAAAGCAAAAGAGAATAAAACCCAACCCAACAAAACAATGAACAATGTAGGACTTCAAAACAAGACTATAGGGAATCAACAATGGCTACCACCCTCAGAAGGAGACTTCCCCTAGATGCCACACTGAGTACCCCTATCTTCTGAACAGACAATCAGACCACTGGCCCTAGACCGGCAAGGTCAATGAAACACTAAAGCACCACCAGCATCCAGCTGCGTCTCACCTCAATAGCTATCATCAGAGCCTGTGTTTCTCTGGATCAGCTGGTGGCTTACGGGGGTGGGGTGGGGGTAAGGGGTGCGGGATGGATTGGTACTTCTTGTTTGCCAGCCCACGAGCCAGAAGGGGCTGGGATCTGGCTGTACCCCTGCCAGAGGTGGCCTGCACATGGTGTTGGCTGGGGGACGGGGCTTGTTCTCTCCCCCTGTAGTCCATGGTGGCACTGACTCACAGGAAAAGACTTGGCTCTGGGTCCCCATCATCTTGTTTTGAAAACCTATACTGTTATTGTTTTGCATTTGTTATTGTTGTTTGTTTGCCTCTTGCTTTTTGATTTTCTTTTCTGTGTCTTTTTTTCTCTTAAATAAAAAAATATAAAAAAAGAAAAGGAGAAGAGACAGTGTATCTAAGGATCTAATCCTTAAACATTATTTCAGCCAAACCTCCTTATTTTAATGCCCCAGCATTTCTCTCTCTTTCTATGTTCAAAGTGCCAGATTCTGAGCTTTTCTTTATTCTGTGATTTAAATTGTTCTTTGGTTTTCTCCAGTGTGAACTTTGATCCAGTTTTCTCTAATCAGCTAATTCATTTCCAATTCATCCATCTGCTTTCTAGCCAAACCACTGTGTTCTCCTTTAGAAGAAAGGGAAATCACTACTGAACATGCAGGTGGCCACTGAAAGGAATTGGAATGAAGTTGATGGATTGCAGGACACACACATTTTAACATTTCCTATTGGCAAACACTCTCTAAAAGATGCACCAGTTTATATTTTCACAATCAAAGTATTTCTCTTTCCCTCTATCATAAACATCTCTAGATTATCAATAAAATAACATTCTTGCCAAACTGACTGGATGAATTCACACTGTCACATGAATTTGTTTTTCTTTGATTTCTGGTCAGGTTGAGAAATTGGCCCTCTCACCCTCCAGGCACAGGCTATGATGTCTGAGGTGCACACATGATAGGCCTTCCTCTGTTTCCTCCACACTTACCAGTCACAGGTCCCTACAATTAAGACACCTAGGAAGATAACAAAGGTTTCAAGATGCCACCCCCATAAGCCAGAGGAAGCTGCACCGGCCAGGGAAGAACCAGGAAGGAAGCCACACCAACTCCCCACCACCACCACCACCACCATGAGCCAGCCAGTACGCGGGCAGAGAGAGAAGAAAAAGAACACCCCCACACCCCTGCCGTAAGCAACCAGCTGATTCATAGGAACACAGGCTGAGATTATAACAACTGAAGTACAGAAACAACCTAATACTTGTACTATTTGATTGACTTTGCAAGCCTAAAGCTGGTAGTCTGATCAACTATTTAGAGGATAACAATACACAATATAGTAACTATGGTGGATTTTGTACTGGTTTACTTTTGAAATCTAATACTGGGTTCTCGCTGTGTTGTTTTGTTTTATAGTTCTATTCTATTTCCTTTAAAATTAAAAATTAAAAAAAAAAAAAAGATTTCAAAACCAAGCAACTCGAGTATACTGACTATGCAAGAAGCAGGCCCAGAGACACAGTTTTGCAAGAGCCACACAGTATATTTGCAGGCTGGGGTCAAGGACAAAGATCTACAACCTAGGTATTTCAGAGATTTAGTAACTGATGAAGGCAACACAAAGAATCCATAAAAGAAAATCTAATTACCCTGGTCTGCTTGGGTGATAAAAACTGGATTTCTACATCTAGAGAATCATATAATATGATGTATGAATGGATCCTTACTGCCCACTTGCTCAAATTATTGACTGAAGAGATTGGGACACAGAAAGATGTAATTTTTCCAAGATCACATAGAAAGTTAGTAGCAGAGTCCAGACTAGTCACAGAATATTTTCAACTCTGGGCCCTCACCCTCCATTCAAAAATTCTCCATGTACCCAGGCATTTTAGGTGAGAAGAATCTCACCTCTTTGAGAAAAAAGAATCCAATAGATATATACTCCCTAAGAGAGAATGTGACCCCTGTGTGCCCTGCCTTCCAACTCCCAGATTGGAAAAATCACATTTTGCAGTGCTGTGTGGCACAGCCTGGTGGATAGTTAGATAGTTCTAGCTAGGATGAAATTATGTTTCTCAACTTCCTTCCGTGTAGGCAACTGCATTAGGGTTTGCCACCAACTTTTTTTTTTTCCATGAGAACCGCGAGATGAAAATGAGGCAGCAGCTAAAAGTTGTCACTGGTCAGAGGTAGTAAGGGACAGACACAGGGTGTCTGCATGCTGGGGTTGGTCCTCACATTCCCTGTTCCATGATGCTTCTTCCCAGTGGCCAGTCCAGCTGACCAAAGTGACACAGAGCCCAGGCGCACCGCTAAACGCTTCTCCATGAACTCAACCGTAAGACACTGACGAGCCTAGAGTCTTCCACAGATTTCAACACCAACTCCCTCCACGGTCCCACTGCAGGCCCGGTCACCCTTTGCTGCAGGGGTGATTTTTTTTTAATGGTACTGGGGATTGAACCCCCAGGGCCTTTGCACTGAGCTATATCCTCAGTCCTTTATTAATTTTTTGCTTTGAGACAGAGTCTCACTAACTTGTCAAGGTTTGGCTAGAACTTGCAATCTTCCTTTCTCAGCCTTCCAGAAAATGCTGAGACCACTTGCATGTGCCACCACACCAGGCTCTCTGATCCTTTTCAAATCTTTGCTTTGGGCTGGGTATATAACTCAGTGGCATAAGCACCTTCCTGGTAAGCTCAAGGTCCTGAGTTTGATTCCCGGTACCAAAACAAAAACAAAAAACCAAATCTTTGCTTTTCCAGCTTCTCCTACAATTAAATAAATACTTTGTACAATAAATTCCTTATTCCATAATGCCGATAATGGTTCTGCTTCCAGGATTGAACTTTAACTAATACATATTTGAAAAAACGAGTCTTTTTAACTGAAACAAATACAGTGGCAATGGAAGATTCCTGGGGTTTGGGCACTGAATCCCTTTCCCGGCTCTTACTCTCTTTATTGTAAAGGTTTCAGGAAGAATTACACTGACCTCACTCTTTGACTTACCTTTCCATCTTCAGCCCCCTCGAACATGTTTTGCATCCCTATAAATGGTTTTCGTAGTTATTTTATCTCATCAACCCCACGTAGACTTTTCCCACCCTTGATCGACAGGTCAACTCAGGAAATAAAAGCCATATAAGCAGTTGAAACAGGATATGTAACAGAAGGAACAGTTTCGACATATTAGGAACTGTGGGCGCAGCCACCTCTCAAGGACTGGGAACTAATGGGGAGAGAATGGGTTTTCAAAACCTGATTCGGAGGAGGGACCCTGGAGGGTTGACTCCGGAATCTCTAAGGAAAACGCGGCACCCAGAAGAATGGGCCTGTGAGTGGGGCCCCTGAATAGTTAGCTCAGCTGGGGCTCGAAACATCACCTCCCTATGCCGTTTCCCTCGTGTTTGTTTTTTGTCGTTGTTGTTTTGGTTTTTGCCCCGGTTACATCACATCTCACGTTTTCAACACCAACATGAGTCTCAGGACGACGCTCCTCTGCCTGGAATCCCATTCTGGCTCATCAATTTCCTGCTTTGATGTTTACTCTTCAATTTACTCCCTGTCCCCGTCTCTGAGGTTCGTGGCGCCCCCTTGTGGTCCCTTGGCCACAGCGGTTGAGAACCGGTGAGGGAGGAGGACCTGTGGGTCTTGGGCCTTGGTCCTTGGCTGACTTCCCTTGCTGACCCACAAGACCAAAGGGGGCGGGTCGGCTGCGGGCCGAGGGCGTGAGGCAGCTCCCGTGGACAGCTGCGGGCACGTGGGCGTGACATGTGCTCCAGTGCTCAGGCGGTGAGCCTCAGAGGCCGGACACTCCCGCGTCCCGCTCGCCTTGCCATCGCTTCTGCTTGCAGCTTCCCTTCGGGCTTCACTCTCCAGTCATGAAGCTCCTGGTGCTGACGTTGGCCGTGCTGCTGCTCATGTCCCACCTCAGCCCAGGTAAGGCCTGGGCCTCTTCAGGGAGGGAAGGGGGTCAACCCTGAGGCCTGGTCAGAGAATCTCAAGGCTGCGGAGGATGAGAGGTCACCACGAGGAGCCAGGTAGAGGGAGTGACTTGCTAGCAACAGGTACCAGATCTTAGGTAACCACAACACCCAGAGCTCCTGGCTCAGGCGCCTCCCCAGAGAGCTGCGCAGGTGGACTCCTGTGTGAGGAAGAGGGAAGGAGTGGGCAAGAGGCCTGTAAAGAGGAGAGGGAAATACAGCCCTTAAAGTGCACAGCCACCTTAATGGGAGAACTGTCTGTGCCAGAACAAAAGCTGTTTACGTATGCCCAACCCTGTTTATCAATTCTGACTCTGCATCGGTTGACTCTTTGACATCCAATTTTCCATCTGGTGTCATTTTTCTTCTTCCTGAATAACTTCCTTTAACATTTCTTGTAGTGAAATCCCTGGGTTTGATCTTCAACACTACAAGAAAACACTTAAGAGAGTGTGCTCTCTCGACCTCTGCAGTGTCTACACCCCCACCACCACCACCACCATTTTGAGACCCACAAATTCTAGCCAAGTTGCCCTTTTCTCAACTTCGGTTTCCATCTCCTCCCAAGTGCTGGGATTACAGGAGTGCGCCACCATGCCCAGCTGCCTTTGGAGTTTTGACAAGTTTATTCCCTAAACCATTATGTGCCACCCCTCTTCTAGGAAACACACATAGAGGACAAGGTTTGGAATTGAGTGTCAGAGGAGTCCTGAGTCTAAGGCCCTCTACAAAGCCTTTTATTTTTTTTTCTTCCCCCTTTTCTTGCTGTGTTGCCTGCCCTTTGTTGGACTTGTCAAAAGGAAACCACTTCAAAAAAAAAGGAAACCACTTCAGTGACTCCAGCAGAGCCTAAATGCTTTAAAAAGTTCAGCTGATGTGCTGTAAGATAACTGTCAGGCAAAGTGTGCTGTAGTTTTTATAGAGGAAGTAGTGTTCCCTGTCTTTTGGTTTGCCTCGGTAGCTCATTCTGTCTTACTTGCTGAGAAAGTTATTGTCTTACTTGTTTCCATTTGTCCTGCCTCTTGTCTTGCAGTCTTTTGGTGCAATCTGATCCTGATGATTGTCAGAACAGTTCTCTCCAGGGCAGTTTTTGAACATGTTCTGTTTAGTCTAGATTCATGGGCAAGGTAGGTAGCAAAAAATTCAGTAAAGGAAAAATAATAATAGAAAGGCTCAAAGGTGAGAGAAGCTGGGGACCCTTCATCACATCTATTTTAATCCCTTTAAGTCCAGAGCCTCCCTCTTTTTAAGACTGACATCTCTCTTCTTTCTCCTTCAAACCAGGTGATGCCCAAAAATGCTGGAATCTTCTCGGCAAATGCCGCCACAGATGCTCCAAGAAGGACAGCGTCTATGTTTACTGCACAAATGGTAAAGTGTGCTGTGTGAAGCCCAAGTATCAGCCGAAACAAAAGCCATTGTGGTTATTTTAAGGGCTTTGAAGTCGGAAGCCAGGAAAATGCAGAAGCTGCCTGAAGTCTGACATAAGTGGATTCTTGAGCTCTGCAATAAACACCTCTGGCTGATCACTGTGTGCCTGTTGTCTACCCCAGTGGTTCTTGGGAGGTCCACTTTCGAGTGGTTGAGAAAATCAAAACTATTTTCATAATAATGATAATTAAACATCTCACTATTTCGCAAAGCTACAGAATTATTTGGAATCTACAAAACATACGATGATGTCATTGTTCTGGTAGCTAACAAAAACGTGTTTATGTATTCGTGTGTTCGTTAAATTTCTTAAAGTAGGAGGCTTGAGAACAAGCGTGTTCCTTTTCAGAGGTTAACTCTGTCTGTTTTCAGGAATTCTGCTGTCCTTACACAAACTATCTTTGGTTATATCAGTAATTCTGTAAACTTGTTATTGTCCGGTGAATCATTACTTTGAAATCGCAGAATTTTCCTTGCACGAGAAATAAGTACATTTTATTGTCTTCATCTGCAAAAGTACATTATCAACCAGATTCAACAGCCTAACAGGAGAGGGGTATGCTAATAATACTTACTCTAGTCTCTGCAGGGAAGGAGAAATAATACTTATTCCAGTCTCTGTAGTTCTGCACCCCTTGAGCCTAGCCTAAGCAATTTAATGAGATCCTGTCTTAAAATAAGTAATAATAAAGGGCTGAGGATGTAGCTCAGTGCAAAGGCCTTAGGCTCAGTCTCCAATGCAGAAAGAGAGAGGAAGAGACATCGGGAGGGAGGGGAGAAAAAGGAAAAGGGGAGTGCAGAAACTCCTGGACATCATTTTCCTCCAGGCTTTCCATTCTCAGAACCTCTCCTTTATGGCCACCTGGATAGGTACCTTCCTGGATCTGGGCATCGTCTTTGACCAGCCAGGTACCAAACCCTCCCCTTACTGAGGCTCATCTGCACTTAGGAGGACCCCTGAAGTGAACTCCGTAGGTCCTGGATGCCAGCCTGAGATGCCATCTCAAGCCTAACCTCTTGCCCTCCTCTGTACTGAACCACTGTGCAACTCTCACTCGGGTCCCAGTCTACGACTGCCCAGCCCATTGGGTTGGTGTCCCCTGATCCCTGGCCTTTCCCAAGCCTTCAGGTTGCCCCCATCTGGGTTCCACCTCCAGGGCTCTGGCCCCCACTCTAGAGCCTGGTTTAGAAGCTTGGCAGGTGGCAGACTGCCATAGACTTCTCTGCCAGGGTGCTCAGTGTGGGAGATCCTCCCTGTCTGACCCCAACGCAAGATAGGGGAGATAAGGGTGTGGAGCACAGAGGACCCATGTGCACACCCGCCCCATGCCCCCACCCACCCAAGCCCTATTCTTGTTCCTCACAGCAGGGTTTAACCCCACCTTCGGCCGGCCTGGGTGTCCCTCTATGGCTCTCCCCCGAGTGGGGGACTCTGGGATGGACTTCAGAGCCTCAGTGAAGGCCTTGGCCAAGGCCTTTGGTTCCGCGGCAGACTCCTGGTGGCTGTGTCCATGGAGGTGTCCGAAGGGAGAGCTGACTCTGAGCCACCCCAGGCCCCACAAGGGTCCAGGTTGTCCCAGCTCACCAGAAAAAACAAAGCCAGGCGGAGCCAGGCCCTAGCTGGGGTTCCGCAGCAGCACGGAGACGCCAGCCCCGGTGGGGATGGGCCTGAAATTCCTAGTGCCGTGGAGGTGGAGGTGGAGGAGTTGCTGCCTCTGCCGGAGGTGGGCGCTGGAGCCTCTCAGCTCTGGAGGGTAGAATCTAGGCCCAGGCATTAAACGCAAGGCGTGTGTGTGTGCGCGTGTGTGGGTGTGTGGCGGGGGATGTGTATTTTGAGGCCTGGGTGAAGGGTACACTGTGCAGATGTACACAAGTTGGGGGAGGGGACCGATCAGTCAGGGTGGCCCAAAGAGGACCAATCCTCGGGGTCAAAGTATCCAGCTGCAAAGGGCAGAAAGTGGGTTGGATGCCTGCAGTGACCACTGAGCTTCGGTTATCATGACTTTCTCTCGGTGTTGTGGCCAAACATGGTTCAGTCTGCTCTCCGGGAACTGGGAGAGTCCAGTCTGCCTTCCTTCCCCGGAATGCCCTGCCACTCTGTGAAGATTTCCTGCTGTTCCACATGCTCTTCAAGGCCACCATGATTAGTCCTGCACTAAGCTCACAGCTTCAAGATTGATCTTGTTGTATGGCTCGGCCTAACCCCTGAGGAGTGTAGGTTTGAGGGTGGTCACTATTTTCAGACCTCAGGCCCCTGGAAGAGGCTGTTGACCTCGAGTAGGGGATGGGGTCTGACTTCTGTTGAGGCAGAGGTGGTTGCAGAAGGGGTCTCACTCTCAGCCTCACTGATCTGCTGCTCTGGGAACAGGTTATGCAGGCGCCCG
>RJWT010016750.1:0-12174 GCA_004365215.1 Cuniculus paca | reverse complement strand
GCAGTGCCTTCCAAACATGATTGACTCTCTTTCTTTCTTTCTCTCTCTCTTTCTTTTCTTTTCTTTTCTTTTCTTTTCTTTTTCTTTTTCTTTTTCTTTTTCTTTTTCTTTTTCTTTTGTTTCCTTCCTTCCTTCCTTCCTTCCTTCCTACCTACCTACCTACCTACCTTCCTTCTCTTCTTCTTTGAGATAGAATGTTACTATGTAGTGCAGGCTGACTTTGAACTTGCTTATGTAATCCTGACTGGCCTTGAACTCACAGTGATCCTTCTGCCTCTGCCCCCTGAGTGCTGGGATTACAGGTGTGCACCACCACGCCTGGTCTACCCTTTCTAACTTATAATATGTAGTCAATTTTACAATTTGGTGGATCAGGTTAGCACTTTAAACTTTGAATACTTCATACTGTACCCCATGGGGTAGTACCTTTTAATACTTATGTTTACTAATTCATGAAAATACGAATGTAATAACCACTTTTTATATGTAAAACTCACTTCATGATAGGCAGCTCAGGTTGTGGTCACTTGGTGCTCCACATCTGGCCTTAAGTCTCTTCCAGGACTTGGTAAGAAACCAAGAGCTGCATTTCAACTGGACAATCATTGTCAGAACAAGAGGATGCAGTTTGCTGAAGGCTCATTTGCAGAACCAGTTGGAAGATGGCAGTCATAAATTCTCAGAGAAGAGCAGAGAACAGAGGCAGGACTTTACTGTCTTGCCTTGCCTTGCCTTGCCTTGCCTTGCCTTGCCCTTAATATTGCTGGGGATCAAACTCAAGGATTCACACATCCTAGAGAATAAAAATATGGTGAATGTTTAAATTTTAAAAAGTCTATCACAGTAGAAGCACATTGCCTTTATTGCCCCTTGAAACACTCCCCTTGCCTTACACACATTTACCTCATTGTTCTGGAAATTCTTCATGAGTGTCATTGGATGCGCTGTTGTGGTTGCCTCCATGTCTTGAATTAATTCAAAGAGTTTACTTTTCATGGTCATATTGACTTTGGAGGAAGTCATATGATCCAGTTCTGCTGAGTAAGGCAGTTAAAGACACACAGCAATATTTTAATAAGACTGTCTTTCTGATGGATGGCACTCGGCAGCAACATTCCCCTTGTATTTGGTCACACCTCATAAAGACACAAAAGAAGGAACGAGAACTGCTTCAGAAATGATGGGACAAGTGTATTTGAAGAAAGGCAGAGTACTGTATTTTGAGGAGTACTAATGACAATATGTCTTTTATTATAACAAACTTGTTTTATTTAAATGTTCACCATGTTCATCAGTCACCCTTTGTACATCAGTTTTTTGAAAAAAATTTTTTTGAGACAGGGTCTCACTAAATTGTCCAAGCTAGCTTTGAACTTGCCATCCTCCTGCCTCAGCCTCTTTGAATAGCTGGGATAACTGGCATGCACCACCAGGTGTGAGACAAGATTTGAAAGATGAGTAATACACAGCTGGGTGTACAAGTTTTGGAACAACATGTGCAAAGATATGAAAAATGAAACAACATGCTAAGTAACTTGGTATTACTGGATTATGATGTGTAAGGAGATACACTTAGGAGACTGATAATAGGGTCCCTTGAACCCTGTAAAGGAAGTTTCTGAATTCTTCTCTCTTTAAGGAAATGAACTTATCTTTGTATCTTTGTACTATTCACAGTCCCTTACAATAGTAGGTCATACATCTTTTTGGTTTTGAATTTTAATTGGAAGTATAATTAGTTATTTATTAGTCCACTTATTTTAATAAGCTCATAACTTTTTTCTACAGCTGTAAATTACTACCCTCAAACTACAATATTTTCTTGGACCAGATATTTTAACTCAATAGATTTAGATGTTCTCTTTCTGCCTCTGTCTGTGTTTAATTCAGGATAGGACTCATGTAAAGGATACTTTTCAGGTGCACTTAAAGAGAATTGGCTTCTACTGGGCTATTTAATTTTCATAATTCAAATTTCTAACTTATTTGGGTTTTTTGCCGAGTAACATCCTAAGAGAAATTGTTTCACCTCCCTACTTCTATGAGTAAGATACTAATGCAAACATGCCCCTATACATTTACCTGTTTATATTCCCATAGTACATATAGGAGTCTCTTGCCTAAGGCATGTGAAATATTCTATGGGTAATGAGCTTTGTGATTTTTGTAATTGTGTGGTGTCTTTAAAACACGAGTGAATCAATTGCTAAAATATATATGATTTAACCAACATACACAAATTTGAAGAATGACCAGAGTTGTGGAAAGATATCCAGATCTGAAGTATCTTGAGATTACCTTATGTAATGAAATACCATCAGTTCTGAATCGTTGCTTCCATATTTAGAAATTAAAACTTCTGTTGTTCTTTGACAGGAGCAGGGCACACCACCAACGAAAAGTGCCATCTGGGCCAGGATCACAGGAGAGAAGGGAAGAGAGAACAAATGGCAAATCAAAGGTTTGGATCAGATGAGTGTTTAGAGTAGGTGTGTGCATGGTGTTCCTTTCATTTCAGACTGCTTCGTGCCTGGATGAGTTCTGTAGACCATGGAATGTGATGGTAACTGGCCCTAGGGATGCAGAGAGGAACCCTGGGTTACCAGAGGAGGAGGCAAAGATGATTAAATTTGCAAAGGAGGCATGAAGCAAACTGTAGCGGGTGTGCCAGGAATGAAACTTCCTTTCTCAGAATTCAGCAAGAATTCTGAGAAAATGCAGATGATATTCAACCAGGAATCAGGGTGTGCAGTATATGGAATTGGAGTTGAATTCTCTGAAAGTTGGAGATTTGTTATATTGTCCATTAATAAAAAGAGAGGTGAAGATTAAGTTATTTTGCCATTAAATCCTATTTTTCCCATTTTCTCGAGAGAGCTGTATGGTTGTGAAGTTTAAAGGTGTTTGGCCCCAGTGAAGTTTTCCAAACTTTAGCATTATTCCTGACAAATGATACCCTTCTATGTACAAGACATTAGTTTAAAAGTTTAAAAAAAATCCACCAAGAACATAAATTAGAATATTTATTCTTAAAACTAAATAGGACAGTGGTCAAACATGCATCCTTTTCTTCAGGCATCATCTGGAAACTAAGGAAGCCTAAAATTTATAGCCTTAATAGAAGTCTTACAAATGGCCAGGCAAAGTGTTGTCCATGGAGTCAGTCCATTTCTTCTAGGATCTTATGAAACCACCAGCCCAAGCTGGCCATGGTATCCTGCCTGTAATCCCAGTTAATGGAGAGGCTGAGGCAGGAGCATCACAAATTCGAGGTCAACCTGGGAACTTAATACGACCTTGTCTCAAAATCAACCAACCAAACAACCAACCACGAATTATTAGTTATAAGAGAGGTATTGGAAGAAGAGAATATTCTATCCCATTTCCTTGTCAAGGGACACAAAATAATTTATCATTGTCATTCATGCCGTTGAGATGCTTTTATTTTTATTTTATGGAATAGAAAGTCAATTTTCTATGTCAGTTATCTATCTACCGAGATACAGATTTTTAAATTGTTTTTTAAGGGTACATTTGGAGTTCCACGGAGCTGCAGTAGCTATATCTAAATCATAGACTTAGTTTTACATTATGATGCTTACAAGTTGCATCCAAATTTTCTGGATGGAAAGAAAGATTAAATCACAGAATGGAAATTGTGAGGCCTTTGGGCAAGAATGAGTAAAAGGAATCTTGCTTTTGATAGCTTCCAGATACTGAAAATAATTAAAACTTTTCTAAGTATTTTTATAATACTTCTTGGACAACTGCAGGTATCACTAATGGCTTTTAGAATAAGCATTTAGAATGTTGAAGCAAAATTTGTAAGACCACTTCATCATGCGTCTATCCAATAATGACAGTGCATTACCAGAGTGTTGGAACCCAAGTACCGAGGATAGGAAATGGTATCTTGCTACCGAAGTTAAAGGAAATGCTTTGGAGCCTATTCCCATTTTCTAACAATTTAAATACTAAATATTTAATACCTGAATCAGTGAGTATTTAAGAAACTAAAAGTATGTCTCTGAAATTTTCTGATTGATTTTTCACAGGTAAAGAATGACAACATTAGGGCTGGGGATCTAGCTCAGCAGTCTAAGCGCCTGCCCGGCAAGCGCAAGGTCATGAGTTCAATCCCCCGTGCCGCAAAAAAAACAAATAAACAAACAAAAAAAGAATAACAACATTTATTTTTGAAGCAAATTCAAAGGAAATCTCTAGAGCTTACAAATACTGAAAATTGTATTTTTAGATAATAAGAAAACTTATTTTAGATCATTTATCTTTTGGCATTAATGAAATAAGGCCTGTGCTCCTGAACTGGGAAAGTATCCAGGTCCATGTAAATGAAAGTTGACTCTGGAAGTGCATTGCTTGGCAGGTGCTGATGCTGGCAATTTTTTTCTGTTCTTTCTGTCCTATTTTTTATAACAACAAATTCACTTTATTTTTTTTTGTCTTTTTGAGATAGGGTCTCACTACACAATTCAGGCTGGCCTTAGACTCACTTTGTAATCCAGGCTGGTCTCAAATTCACAATGATCCTCCTGCCTCAGCCTCCCGAGTGCTGGAATTATACTCATGTGCTACTATACTCAATTGAAATTCACTTCTTAAGAGTTTATAGTTGAAGGGCCGGGGATCTAGCTCAGCGGTCTAAGCGCCTGCCTGGCAAGTGCAAGGTCATGAGTTCAATCCCCAGTGCCGCAAAAAAAAAAAAAAAAAAAAAAAAAAAAAAAAAAAAAAAAAAAAAAAAAAAAAAAAAGAGTCTATAGTTGAATGCTTTGTGTGCAAGTTGACAGTAGACAACTGCCAGTTATTTATTATTGGGCGTTATGAGAGATTTGGAAAAGTAAAAAGTGTAAAGCAATTCAAAATTTTTATTAGCAAACAAAACAAAACAAAACAAAAAACTCTATTAGATTTTACCTTTTATGTTTACCTTGATCATGTATAGATGGGTTTGCCTCATAATTCTCATGTTCTTTGAATGTATATCAAAGAAAATAATGCAGTTATTGTTTGTATCTGCTTTCTTTAAAAAAAGGTCTGACATGCACTTAAGTGACGACTTTTTTCTTGTTTTCTTTTTGTAACAGGAATTAAACTCAGGGATTTGCACTTGCTAGGTATGCACTGCACCGCTGAACTACATCCCCGGCCTAAGTGACTACTGTTTCTTCAGAGAACTCTTCTCAGCCTCTTTTATCAAAGAAGCCACCCAGTCCCTTGTTTTCCTGTCATTCTGGTTAAGAAACCCCTGCAAAGCACTTACTACTCTTTAAAATTTTTCATGTTGACTGAGTGATCATTCTAAGTGTATTTATTGTCGGCAGTGTTACCTTCCACCTGGCCAGGAGGGACATCCCAAGGCCTGACGATATCCCAGGTTTGCAGAACATGGGACAGGACCTGGGCACATAATCTGGGGATCCATGTGCTCAGGGCCACTCATGGTATGCACAGTTGGGGGTGAAATTGAAAGGGGGTGAGAGTTAAGGGCTGGGTTCTTGCCAGCAGAGGAATCTAAGAATTCTGAATTTGAATCTAGATTTCTAGGTTCTTATAAAGGAATATTTGTCAAGGTAGGAGAATTTCTTTTCTTTTTGGTGGTGCTGGGGATTGAACCTGAGGCCTTGTACATGCTAGGCATGCATTCTACCACTAAACTAAATCTCCTGCCTGAGAAAATCTTTTAACTAACAATTTGTCAATTGTTACAATTTGTTTGACTTATGACTTTTAATTATTTAGATATACAGTAGATAGGCTTGCATTTGTACATTTGCTAAGGCCTCCAAATATAAGAGATATGTCTTAGGTACTTTTCTCATTTTTGAGACAAAATACTTGACACTCAAAGTTAAAGGGGGAAAGGTTTATTTAGCTCACAGTTTGTAGAGGTTTCAGTCCATCATCAGCTGGCTCCAAGCCAGGGTGGCACATGGCAGAGGGGCAAAAGTTCATGGTGGGCAGAAGGTAGCAAAAGCAAGCAAGAAAGGGAGACAAGACTCTTACTGTCCCTTATGTTGTATGTAGGTTACCCACCCTAAGGTAGCTGTTGCACTCACGCCCTTAATCCTAGCTAGAACTATACCAAACCAATTATTAGGCTAATTTACTCATCACACACCCTTAATCCCAGCATCACACTCTAGATTCAGGCACCTTTGAAAAACTGCCATTACCACAGGAGGCTTTGGGGGGACATCCAGACACAAACCATAACAGGATAGAACTGTGTCCCACAAGACTGCACAAGGGATGGGGCTTGTCTGTCTTGCTCACCTCCTCATCACCCAAACCTAGAAGAGTGTCTGTATATGATGGAGGCACAAGAGCTGTTTGTTGAAGAAAAGAGAAAATCTTCCTTTGTGTGCTGTATCTTTTCTCTCTAAAAGAATTTCATCTCTTAACTTGCTTTTGACTGCTATTGCTACCCCATGCTTTATTTTTAACATTTTCCTAGTATGTCCTTTTCTATATCTTTTAGACTCAAGATGTATTATTTAGAGCCCTTTATTATGAACAACAATTGGCTAGATTAAAAGTAATAAATCTCTGTCTTTTAACAGACTATAGTACTTAATTCCTTCACACTTATTGTGATTATAGATTGAATTCATTCTTATATTCTTACTATTTCTCTTTTCCTCCTCTCCTCTGACCACTACTTTGAACCCCATTCCTGACTTTTGGGTGAAGATTGAGTTTTCTAGGTTTCATTCCCTTACTTTATTCATTTAGAAGCAAATTATTTCTGTCTTGTAGTGATTACACTTTTGGTACAACAAAACAAAATAAAACCTGAAAACACCTGCTTCCATGCAATTTTGCATCTGAATTGCCCATGAGAAAAATTAATGACAACTTGATTTTTATTTCTTTGTAGGTAAAAGAAAGTCACTGAACTTCATCTTGATCTAGCTAGGCATTTGTCCTCTATTTATCCTACTAGATATTTGTTGAACTCAATCATTCTTTTTTTATTTATTTATTTTTTTGTGGTGCTGGTATCAAACCCAGGGTCTTGTGTATGGAAAGCAAGAGCTCTATCCCCGAACCACATCCCCAGCCCGTTTTTAATCTTTTCTGGATTTTTTTCCCTGTAATCTCAGTGAATACTTTTCCTTATTCTCTTTTTGTAATTCTTACTAGGCAAGAGTTGAGACATTTAATTTTCTATTTGTATTTGCTCTTTTTTTCTTTTTGAGCTGTTCTAGAATGCCTCAGTTGTACCATTCATCCAAGTATTTTTCAGTTATGTATTTTCTGTTATTCAACACTTATTGAAGTTTTTCTAAACTTTCAATGATCAAGGTCTTCCTTTTCAAGAATCCTAGCTCTTGTTCATAAACATTTATTTTAACTGAAAGGAGCCATTATCTTTTCTTACTCTTCTGAGGATGTTAACTGTGTGAGCTATATCTGTGTGTAGCTCTGTGTGTGTGTGTGTGTGGTGCTTTGTCTTGAACCCAGAGCCTTCACAGTCAGCTATATCCCCAGCCTATTATAATTTTAAATTTTGAGATGGCGTCTTGTTAAGTTGCTAAGTTTGGTTTAGGGTGGGCTTGTATTCCTCTGCCTCAACCTCCAAGAATGCTGGGATTACAGGCATGTGCCATTGCACCTAGCTTGTACCATACTTCTTCCAAAGTCTCATTTTTTGGGGGAGGGTGTCCCTCACCTTTGATTCTTTGAATGCTAATTGACCAATATTATGAGCATGGTGCCTTCATTCAGTGTCTTACTTTTTCTTACCTATTTAATGGTTTTGGATGCATGTTTATTTGGAATCCAAGCGTCTATATTACCTGTTTCTGCTATAGCTGAATTCTTGGCCTATGTCAAGTGTTCCCAGAGGGTTGTGGCCTGTGGTCTTCTGGGTGGCAGTGACTACTGTCCTAGCATGACTTCCATCTTGGGGCAGAAGCCTCCACTGACCTTGTGTGGTACCAAGAGGAGAAGGATAAAGAGTCTGTTGTAGTCAGGGTTTACAAGGGAAACAATTTAAATTTAATATGACACATAATTTATAGGATTATTTTATTCACTCAAAGAATCAAATGCAAAAGAGTGCAGGAGATCTGTCCACACACTAGAGACCCAAAGAATCCAGCTGAGGGCCTGGATCCCACGGCAATGTCCTGCCTAAGTCCCACTGGAGGCCTAGAGCCCGTGACAATGTCTTATGCAAGTCTGTATCAAGGATCTGCACTGGGAAGGCCTAAAGGTCAGCAGTGGAAGCTAGAAAGTCTGCGCCAGCGGGATGAAGGATCTGTACCGGCAGGCTGAGGAATCGGCACTAAAGCCAGGGAACAACACTCAAAGTAAGGACCAAAGATCCTCCATAAAGAACTGCAGCCATCCTCAGTGACAGAAAGGACCCAAGCCCCTCCAACAATGAGAACAACCGAGTTCATATCAGGAAAACCAGCGTGACAATTTTTTCCAGGAGAATCAACAGCATACTGTCTTCCCCTCCAGTTCTTTTATATTGTTGGTAACAATCTTCAGGTGGACCTTCTACACCCATAATCATGCTGAGTCAGTTCAGCTGGGTGTTACAAGTTGACCATTAGTTAGTTAATCCATCACAGGGTCACAGTCCCTGGCTGCCTCTATCTCCATCCATCACCTTCTGGTTGACCTGGGTTCTCTCTTATTCTTCCCTATTTTGTCTTTAGGTCAGAGTCAGAGACACTTTGGCCCTCTTCATCGCCCCTCTCTTATATCATTTTAACTGTTACTTTTTTCCTCAATGAACTCATGTGTCTTAATTAAAAATGTTTTTCTGGTCACTTATTGGAATTTGAGAGGGGAGAAGGTTTTAGTATGTTTTTTGTTTGCAATTTCGATCTGATCTCATGGTCTGTTATAAAACACATTAGTCCAGCTTAAAGGAAACAGGTCAGTTCTTGTGGCAAGTAGCATTTATTCCTACCATTGAATTTGAGTGGAAATTTATACTGAGGAAATTAACACTTACTATTTTCCTCTTGGTTAACACTTTTAGTTTGGCTCTCCTAAAGTCTTCAGACATACTAATTCTAAAATGGGAAAACAGAGATTCGGAGAGGTAAAATAATTTACCCAAATGTGTCTAACAGATAGCAAGAGACACAGCCAGGATTCATACCTGTGTTTTGCCCTGACATCAGCTGCCTTCTGTTAACAGACGTAAGGTTGACGGGTTTTTCCCATGTGCGGGTTAACCTGGCACTGGACAGCGCCTCCCTGTGTTCTTTGCCAACCTAGAAGTCAAACCTCGTGCTTTTCCAGGTCACGCCAATGCTCCTCCAATCAGCTGTCAATACATCATTTCGCCCACCCCTTTAACTCCACCCCTGTCAAATTCCAAATAAAGCCTGGGTTTTTTTTTTTTTCTGAAGCTCCCAAGGGGTGCTTGTGTGTCTTTGGCAGCCCTCCCGTGCTCTCAATAAAGGCTTTTCTTTCTGTTTTCTCTTTCGCCAGAGAAGACCAAACAAAGGTAACAATAACGAACAATGTCTTCACCGTGGGATATCACAAAATATATTGAGCACTCACTAGAAATCATGAAATCAGTAATTACTTATTATGGTGGATAATTTGGCAACAAATCATTGAGCTGACTGCATTATTCAGTTTCATTCTGTTGCCTTGTCAATAGGACTTATTCTTGGATCAATTTGTGAGCTGTTGGTGTTTTTTTCAGTAGGCAGTACACGTAAATGGCACCTACATATTGGTAAACATTGTGTAGTGTTGGCAAGTTGGTGCTATTTTGAATTGATTTTTCTCATAGCTTTCAGCTGAGGTTTATTTTCATATAAGCAATAATTACAGAAAACGAGCACTTCTAAGGGTAAACGTTGCTGTGCTGCTTAGATGTATTGTGTGGCAAGCTATAATTGTGTCGTTTCACAGAAATCTTTCTCAGCGATTGTTATACATGGGATTCAAGGTCAATAAAGGCAGAGTGTAGATAATTTGAGTTTTTGTGAAATCTATATTGTTTTGTTCAAGAAGTTGGAAAATGTGCCATAATTAACAGTTGGGAAATTTCAAGAAGGATGTAGAAACACAAATATTTGGAGTTTTATTGAGACGTTTTAAGTATACAGTGCCAGAGAACTTCAAAATAAAAATGTCAGAACACCACAGAGTCTTTTAAAGAAGGTGGGTGACATGGAATGGAATTAGCTGTGGTGTTGAATGCCGGTAGAGCTGCTTGACTTATGTTGGAGTTACATCCCAATAAACTCACAGTAAGTTGAAGGTAGCAGAAGTTAAAAAAAAAAAGTGTTCCATATATCCAACCTACCAAACATCGTAGCTTAGTCTCACTTTAAACATGCTATGAACAGTTATATTAGACTACAGTGGGGCAAAATGATTTAACACAAAGCTTTATACTGAAGTGTGAACGTCTCATGTTATTTATTGAATACTGTACTGAAAGTAAAAAACAGGATGCAATCCTTATTTTCAGCCAAAGTCATTGTCAATTATAAAACAAAACAAATGGAAGCTGACAGTAGCATAAAGTCAAAAAGTCTTAAATGGCGCTGTGGTAAATTGGAAACCATCTGTGTTATCCTTCACAGGCCAAAGAGACTTCACTTACCTTGATGTAAAGTGAGGGAAACTTCTGTCTACCTTGTAAGGTCGTGAGGTGTAATGGGTGCTAATCACTCAGCATTCCCTTTCTACCAGACATGATTGGAAGCAGGCTTCTTACACCAAACGCAGATGCCTTCCTGACATCCCTGTCTAGTTTCCTCCCCACCCATGTACAGTCAGCCTAGGTGGCCAATGCCAGGGAGCAGATGCAAAGAGAAGAACCTGAACAACCAGTTCCGAAGGACCTGGAATCCATCGTTGCCTAATTTGGAGGCTATGGTGCAGGTGAATCGGGAATCACTCCTGTAGATGGATTCATGCTAAGATTTCAAGCTCCAAGGCAGTGGACATATGTCTTGTGTGTGATTATTCATTATCTTTTGTGTGGTCCTTGAATAGTGAGGGAACCTCTTCTGATGATGAATTTTTCCTTAATGTAGAAGCAGCAGGCTCAAATTCTAAATCCTTGTGCAGCAAGATCACAGACTCTACCAGTGAGATGCACCCAAGTGAGTCAGCATTTCAGCAAGGAAGAACACAAGAAAACATGCTAGAAATGAACATTCCCTTTGTGGTAGCTCTGTTGGCCATGACAGCGTTTTCTTCCATATGTGGTAGGGTGGGAATTTACTCCCCTGGCTAGTTCTGATGTTTGAAATTGGGCTTTATTTTCTTGCACCTGGTTATTCAGCCCTCCCACAAATATATGTTACTCAGTATCTTTTTAATAAAATAATTTTCTAATTAATCAGCCAGTGGTAACTTCTGTTGCTTGCAATTAAGATGACTGTTCCCCACTTTGTTCCATTTTGATGCTGAAAGTGAAACCTATGGCCTAACACTCTGCCACTGAGATACACCCCCTGTCCACAATCTTGATAGATAACCTATACATTTGGAATGATGTATCTTTAAAGAATGTCTCGTTTTCTCATATAAATTAAAGGAGACTTTCAGGTTGAATTAATTTACCTATTCAGTCAGTAATCATGATCAGGCGCTTTCAGTATGTAAGATGCAGCGTTCAGTCCACAAGGTTCAGTGAAAAAAAATATCCCTGGTCTCCAGAGACTTGAAATCTTGTAAACGAACATAAGCATATAAACCAAACACACTATGACAGAGGACAGAACCAGATCTGACCTCTGAATGTAACTATATTTGATAAAATGTGGGGTGTCTCTCTCAGCCACTTGGCAGAACTTGAAGATGAAACAGGTGGGGATAATTTATTTTGGAGTGACCCATGTAAAAAGAAATTTCTTTGAAGTAGATAGGTTAATAAGGAAAGAGGAAATTCACTGACTGCTTTGCTTTCTTTTTCTTCTCTTTCTTGCTTAGTAACTGGTGAACTTGAATACTTAAGTGAGTTTTATTTCAAGTTTATAGCTTTGAGACTGAAGAGGTGGTGGAATTGGAGAGTAATGGCACTTAATATTATTCTTGATAATGATTTGACTAAAGCATTAAAAAGGTACCCAAAACAAATTTAGGCTCTATTATGGTTTGTGCCTGGATGTCCCCCCAAGCCCTCATGCAATCATGGGGGGCATGGGCCTTTCAGAA
>RJWT010016749.1:0-19693 GCA_004365215.1 Cuniculus paca | reverse complement strand
GATAACAAAGCCCACCACTTTGATTACATTGGTTGAACTGTTCCCTTTAACAGTATGCAGTCACCTTCTTTGTCTTTTCTGATCCATTTTGGCTTATAATTCACTTGGTTTTAAAATAAGATAGCTACTCATGCTTTCTTTTGGGTTGCAGTTGCATAAAGTGTCATTTTTCATATCTTTACCCATTCATTCTGTGTGTTTATTTCTGGTTGAAGCATATATCTTGGAGATAAAATATAGTTTTTTTATTCACTCTGCCAACACATGTTCTTTGTTTGAGAAGTTAAAACCATCTACATAAGTGATAATATTGAAAGTTATTAACCAAAACCTAGCATTGTATTATCTTTCCACTAGTGACTCATTTTTTTTTAAAGTATAACCATTCTCACCATTAGATGCATGATTGTTTTGAGCTCTTTTGTGATGTCACCCTGCTTTCTTTGTCTAGGATATTTCTGAGTACTTTCTATAATGTTGGTTTGATGATCACAAATTTCTTTAAATGCTCTTTCTTAAGGAAATTCTATCTTTCAGTTGAATGGATAATATTGCAGAATAAGGAAACCTAGATTGACAATTTTTTTAGGAAATTAAAAACTTTGTTCTTACCATTTCTGGCCTTCAAAATGATCTGTTCTGTTTCATCCTCACAATAGTAACACAAATATTAGGACTACAATTTTACAAGTGAAGAAAGTGAAATATTAAACAAATTATTTAAGATTCTATATTTAGGAAGTAAAAACAGAAGGAGAAACTAAATGAAGCATAGAACATCTTCCATGTGTTCCCTATGCTATTCTGGTCTTTACTAGTGATAAATTGTAGGCTATTTAAACTTATCTTATAAATTAGTGATATCACAAGGCCTAGAAAAATTGAGTTGTGTTTAGATGAAAGAAGTTTTTTTGATTCAAAATATTCCTTAGTATTTAATTTGGTGCCCTGTATTAATTTGTTATTATTTCTTCCTGAGAAATTTTGAGGTTTTTAAGCTTGTAATTGCAGGTTGAATTGGAACACTCATCTTCATAAAGGGACATAATGATTTATAATTTTAGAACTTGAAAGCCTTTATCTGGTACATCTTGAACTAGATTTCTCATCATTTCATGCTTAGCCAACTCTTATCTTAATAAAATGGACTAATCAAATTTATTTAACAGAGAATCTTAAATTGATTACTGAAAGAGATGATAGCTTTTCTGACCAACTATATATATTTCTGAAATATTTTCTTCATGACTATTATGCAAGTTTTGTTGAAAAAGTACTTCCCATGGAGGAAGACTGTAAAAAGATGTGCAAACATCATGTGCAAATTTGAAATAGAACAATATTAAGAGTATTGTAAGCATAAATAAAACTGTCTTAAAAAATCCTAAATGCTATCTCCATTGTAAAGATGACTAAATTGAGACATGACATGGTTGTAATAAAAATCTATTCACAGAGATTCAGGTTGAATACTACTCCTTTTTAGTCCACCATGTAGTTCTAACTGCTATATACCTGGACTCTGATGTACTTTTGTAGAAGCTTATTGTGAGCCTAACAAATGGAGACCTATCCACATACAACTTAGTACCTAATGTTCTTTTCACACTTTAGTATTAATAATTCTTTAGCAATTTTCCTCTACATTTTTGCATTCTGTAGACAATGGAGCATCTTATATATCTCATATCTTATGAATATTTTTGAATCTTAAAATGACTATGATGATTTGAAATAGATATGGAAGATGTGTGGTCTTTTTAATACAGTGAAGTATTACTCTGCATAAAGTAAGACATGCTTGAGACATTTCTGCATTAATGGATGTACTTTGAGATCATACACTTAGGTTAAATATATTGGGCATTCTTGTATCAATACCATATTTTTTCTCTGGTATGAGAAACTGAAAGTGTAAATAAGGTTCAAAACATGTAATAGATATTGGGAAATGAGAAGAAAATGTTCAAATGAGAAGAGGAACAAGAGAAGAGCAAAGGGAAAAATAAAGAAGGGAAAAGAATAATATGACAATAGAAGAATAAAATCAAAACAAAACTTTTATCAATAAGAAGATGAAATGAGGATAAAGGGAAGAAAAGGAAAGGGAAAAAAAGAAGCAAGACATATCAAGTATAGGTACAAATTCCCTATAATAAATGTGATCAATATGTATATCTAGAATGTACTGTCTTGGTTGCTTTTCTCTCATAGTTGGGACAAAATACCTAACACTCAAAATGGAAGAAAGAAAGGTTTATTTAGCTCACAGTTTGTGGAGATTTCAGTCCATAATCAGCTGGCTCCAAGGCAGAATAGCATGGCACCAGGGCAACACTTCAAGGCAACAACCAGCAAAAGAAGCCAGAGCAAAAGTGGGGAGAATAAGCCTCTTCTCTTCCTTACATTATAAGCAGACTATGCCTCTCCCAGGGCAGGTGTAGCACTCACACCACATTCATGCCCTCCAGTTTCTGGATATTTGCAATGTAAGGATCCTGGCTCCCTGCTGAGCCACTTATTTAAATTTCTAAATTTCTCAAATTGACATAATGTATCAACCATAACATACCAATAAAAATTAAAATTAATACGATAAAAATTGAAAAGGAAATATTAAATAATATATTAATAGATGGCATACATAAGGTTAAACAGTATTCAGAATTTTTTCTTCATGCTTTAAGAATAAAACAATAAAACCTTCAAGGGGACCATGAGGAGGAGAGCAATAAACCAGTCACTTCCTGTGAATGCATGCTATGCACAGTCTGTAGGGAAGACAACCAGATGCCACCCCCTTCCTGTGAGTTGCCATCATTCGCAGACTGCAGGCAAAAGAACAAGAAGCCAGCCACTTCCTATAAGTTGGTGCCATGCATGGGACACAGAAAGGACAATCATATGCCAGCCCCTTCTTGTTAGTTGGTGCCATTCACAGGCTTCAGGGAGGATAACAATAAGCCAGCCACTTCCCGTGAGTTGGTGCCATACATGGGCCATGAGGAGGAGAACCATATACCAGCCCCTTCTAGTGCACTGGCTGGGAGACAAGAAAAGCCAAGACCCCCCTCCCACTCCATGAGCAACTGGCTGATCTAGAGAAACATGGGCTGAGATGATAGCTATTGAAATAAAACACTATTTAATAGTTATAGTGTTTAGTGTTTCATTGACTTTGTAGGCCTAAAGCTTGTGATCTGATCATTTACTTGGAGAATAACAATGCACAGTGTAGCATCTATGGGAGATCTCCTTCTGAAGGTGGAAGCCACTGTTAATTTCCTATTATCTTGTTTTAAATCCTGTATCATTTTCATTGTTTTGTTTGGTTTGGTTTTGTTCTGCTTTGTCTTGTTTGATTTTGTTATATCTGATGGCAGGGGCAGGTATTGCAAAGATAACAAGATATATTATGGTAGCTATTTTTGATTTACTATTATCTTGTTTTGAATTCCAGTATTGTATTCATTGTTATGTTTTTGTTGGTTTTGTTCCGCTCTGTTTTGTTTCACTTTCCTAAGTCTGACGGTGTGGGCAGCTATTCTGAGGACAGTGGGAGGCAGTGTGGAGATCATTGTTGATTTCCTATTGTCTTGTTTTGAGACCCTGTATCACTGGCACTGTTTCATTTTGATTGACTTTCTTCTGTTTTATTTTGTTTGGTTTTATGCTCTTTAAAATTAAAAATTAAAAAAAATAAAACAATAAGACAATGTATTAAGAATTTCACTTAATATGTGGAATTTCAGTTAGGTCTAACCAAAAATTTAGAAAATATGCAGAAAATACCTTTGAGTTAAAATGACTTGTGCATATGACTATTCTCACTTATATCAGCAGTATTTGCTATGCTTACACCCATAAGAATAACTTCAGTGTACCAAAATTCTAGGCTTTATACATTTCAAAAGCCTTCAAAATGATGCAATAAAGATGGTTTGTTTATAAATAATAACAACAAATATTTGTTTTACATAAAATTTCTGCTATTTTTTGTAACATGTCAAAACTAATTAGAAAATTGCAAGATATCACCAGAAAAAAGACAAAAAGAGTATTTTGTTATTAAGATATGCCTTTAGGATAGAGAATTAAACACTCAAAAAGACATCTTGCCAAATGCTCTCCAGTGTATTTGATTAAAATGATGAAAAATAACAGAAATAAGTAAGTTACTTCAATCTAAGAAGGGAATATTAGAATGATTCATATGCCTCCATATTAATTATAATTTCTGTTATCTGGGATAAGACAATAATACAGTTTGAAATCAGTCTCAAAACTATAAAAATGGAAAGGCATTTTATTTATCAATGTTCATGTAAAATTTTAGCATCTTTACTATTTATTATAACAGACTTACTATTTTTAAAGACTGTAAGGACTGTCACTTACATTAATCTTTCTAAACAAAAATCTTTCTAAAAGTCTCTAAAAATTATGCATCTTTGAACACCAAAATGTAATCAGAATAACATTAAATAAGGTAGTTTATTGGTAAATTAAAGTTAAACGTATTTTTTTTGAGATTATAGGAATCTTTTCATAAAATTTAATAAGTTTAATGAAATCTTTGGCAAGATGTATGATAATGTTGTGTCTCAGTCTCCCTATTATTCAAAGTAGGAATTTGGCCTCAGAGTTCCCTATGTTGAAGTGCCCTGAGTCATATTAATAAATATCCAAGTTAAATTAACATATAGCTTGTGTTTAATGATAATGGAAAGAACATTAAAACTTGGTCGGTGCTACAGTCAATCGCATTTATATTTCGTTCTATGTAGCAGTCTCAAGTGACACTCAACAATCTTATCATTTTCCATTACTGGAAATAATAGAGCACATATACAAAGGAAGGCCAAAGGTCAGTACAAACCTGTCATCATGGCTGAATATAAAATGCAAGAGAATTGATTGTATATTATTTGAGATATTCAATATAATTTTTTAAGAAAAATGTTACAAGGTATTGGAAGAACATCTTTTTCTTTTCTTTTTCCTTTTTTTTTTTTGGTACTGGGGATCAAACTCATGACCTCATGCTTGCCAGGGAGGGGATTCTGCCACTGAGCTAAATTTCTGGCCCTGAAAGAGCCTCCTTAAACCTTGGAATATATGCGGATTATTGGTCATTTAAAATAACATTTTACTGGAGCTTAAATTAGATAAGTAACATTTTTGTCTTCTTACTATTTAGCAAGTTTTGAGCATTAACTATGTAATGCAGTCAATTATTTTGTGAACTCAAATAGCTACTTTAAAAATTATAATTATAATTTATTAATAGAAAAAGAAATGGATATATATTCACTTTAGAAAAAAGAATTGATTAAAATACTATCTATAAATGAATATGGCTAACAGTAGAAATTACTTTTCACAAATAGGAAAATAATATAAATATAATAACAACATGCTACTTATCAACACAAATCTAAAATGAATGACAACTATCAACACAAAATAATCTTATGTAAAATATTTTTAAAATGTACAAATATTTGTTCTCTCTGAAATACATTACTTAAAAGTAATACCAGCCAAAAAGCAAGTGCCATTTATTTGTTCTGAAAAATTCCTGCAACAAAAATTCATAAAGGCCAGAAAAAATAAAAATGATTTGTTAAAAACTCTGCTTGTCTTTTAAAAACAAATATAAAAATAGGTGATTTAAGTTAGTATGATCTTAGAGAAGAAAAATCAGGCATATTATACAATATAATCTTTTCTGAAATATACATAACTATAGTTGGATTTGGAATGTTTTCATTTAGTTATTAACAATAATTATGCATAATGAACATATTACATTTGTATATATATAAACATACATACATGTATATGATAAAATGTGATGTTAACTTGAACAAAACTCTTTTGAAAATACCACTTTGTAGCCACAATCTGATGTAGTGGGCCTCATATATTATTTCTGATAAATGTATACTGATATCCCCAAAATTGTTTATTTTATCATTATGCTGAGTTTTATGTACAATAGCACATCGTGCTATGTGCCTTGTAGGCTCAGTAGAAATTTTTCAATAACTCGTTTCATTCACCCATAAGTTTTTATTTTTATCTCTCTATATTTTAAGGTAGAATTCCTTTCTTATTATGAATACTTAAACCTTCAGTAAAACCATAAAAATAAAACAATAAGTTCTTAATTGAAAAACTGATATTTATGCTTTAAATACTATGTATTTCAGGTTCTGTGAAAATTATTTCATATATTCTATCACTTAATTGTCACATTTTACAACATACCCATCATCCTAGTTTTGGACTAACAATTTAATAAACCTAAAAATCTTGGTATGATTCATTTTCCTAATAAATAATGGTGCTGCTTTTAAATTAATAAGTCAAATCTCCATCTTGGAAATTATACTTCTCTCTCTTCCCCTGCACCTCTCTCTGTCAGTCTTCCACTGCCCTGTCATAAAGTGGCCAGAGTTTTTGTATCATTCTGATTTTGTGATATCATTTCAAAGTCCTAAATGACAATGAAAATAAATGATGTAAAACATATTCATACTCTTAAAGATCCACAGCCTAACACAGGGTACAATGAAACAACAGAGTCATCAGTATTTTAAGTAAGTGGTGAAATGTAACTCCTTAAGAGTATTAGATAGCATTTTCACAGCAGCGAGAAATACAGGCAGAAAATATTTAAAGAAGCTGAAGGATAACATTTGGTGAATTAACATATGATCAAAACTATAATATAACATAGTAATAATGAAATCATTGTTTGTGAGAGTTACAAATTTCTGATGACCTGAATCATTTCATTGGAGAAAGAAGGACATAAAGTTTGTTTGGAAGTTGAAGCATAAGTACAAAATGTGAAAAAATAGTTTGTAAGTGTCTTACTTTATTTTCAGGTTGCTGAGACAAAATATGCAACTCCTAATGTTAAAGGAAGAAAGGTATATTTTTGGCTCAAAGTCCATAGAGGTTTCAGTCCATAATTGACTGACTCCAAGGCAGGGTGGTGTGGCAGAAGGGCAACACAGAGGAGAAACATCGGGTGGCCAGAAGGCAGCAACATGGCAAAGTAGTGAAGAAACAGCAAGCAATCACAGTAACCCTCTTTTTGTTCCTTATATTTCTGTCCAGACTCCTATTGTCCATTCCCAAAACTATGCCAAACCAACCAGTGGACTAATTTAATAATCACAGTCTTGATCCCAGCATCACACACTTAATCTGAATCACACACTTTAGATCCAGCCACCTTTGTAAAGTCCAACCTATGACCACAAGAGACTTTGAGGGAACATATAGATACAAACTATAATAGTAAATGAAGAATACAAGCAGTGTAACACCTCAAAATAAGTGAGATAAAACTGTAGAAAATGGAAATTAAATCAAAGTGCAGTTTCAATTTGAGTATTTTAGTGCTTCACAGGAAAACTTATAAGAATCTTCATGTTGAGAAATAAGCCAAAGCAAATGAGATTAAAATACTGTAAGGAGCATGAATCTCTTTAGTAGAACCTTGCATCACAGATAAATAAATCTTGTCCTTTGGTAAATGTAAGGTTTTTATGGAAGGGAAGGAAAAACGTCTACTTCTATTAACAAAATGTAGAAGAACAAAAAAACAGAGTTTCATCTTCCTTTAAACATTGCAACAGGAATTTAAATAACTTGCCTGTGTTTTCTTTTAAAATAAAACTCAGGATGATTTTCAGACAATAATTGGAGAGATGAACTGCTGTAATTTTTGAATGTCTCTAGAGATATTTGGAAAGAACAGAAGCATAAATGTAGTATGCCAGTCTTCTGATAGCAATTAGAGTAAAATTCATAAAAATAATTGTATTTAATACTGAATATGTGGTAGCAGTTTAGTAAAATACAGGAGTAGAACTGGAGAAGATTAGTAGTATTGATTCAGAACTTGAATTGCAGGGGGAAGTTGTGAAAGAATGCCAAGTAGAGCAAGAGGATTGATATTAGAAGACTGAATTGATTGATAATGGTAATGGATTTTATTTCCATTTGGGGCTGAGGGAAATTTCATTTCTTAATTATGCTATTTTCTTCTTGACAGTTTTGATAAATACATTTCTTTTTAAATCCACCTTAAAGACCATAATCTATTAAGTATACATTAACTTTTAGTTTGCTACTTTAACTTTCCTGTGCAGTTTTTATCTCTGTATTTCAAGATTTAGAAAAATTTAGATGATTACAATTGGTATTCATGCATTGAAACATCACAGTTTTATAAATATGCGCCATTATTACATATCCATTAAAGCAAAATAAAATTTAAGTAAAAGAGTAGAGTCACTGTATATCCATGGTCTTCACTCACCAAAGACCTAAGAATAATGAATTATTTCCTTCCTAGCTGTCTCATTTTCTATAGAACCAACTTCAATTTTTGATAAATTATTAAGTTGCCCATTCAGCTGTTAAATAAAAAATTGCAGAAGAACATTGTTTTGGACTAAGCTTCCACACAGACCAGGCTAAAAATCAAAATGGAGTCACTCATGCTAAAGTTCCATTTCACCAAGCTGAAACTAAGCTGTTTATCTGACCTTCTGAAAAATTGGAATTAGGGAGTTAATAGACAAATTTCCCATGCAGGCCAGTTTCAATTGGCATGATAATGAATTTCCTTCAGCTTTAATCCTTAAATGAAAGAAACAAGCTGAAATAACCTGTTGTTAACGTATCAGGTAATTTTTTTTTTTTATTGCTGTGCACCCTTGTTCCTGCCTTACAAGGAGAGTAACTTTGAAATAATCAATGCCACTTTGTTTTTGTTTGTTTTTCTAACATCTTCTCTTTTGTAAAGTCAAACGTTTTTACTCAGATTATTGAGGTGCTTATTCCATTCTATGAAAAGAATTGTTGCTAGATGCTAGAATGAAAGTAAAGCAGGTTAGGGTTGTAGCTTATTTGATAATGCATGCTTAATATGTTTGAGACCCTGGAGCTGATTCACAGCACATAAATGAATAAATAAATAACATCATCAAACTAAATTGCTATTTTGTCTTTTGCCAAAACAGGTATTAAATATGCATGAGAATGTGTATCTTTTGCAACTTTAAAGCAGGTCATACTGATATTCTAGCAGACATTTTATTCTTACATGAATTTGAACGTGTTTTTTTCTTTCTAGAAATTTTTTCTCTACAAATGTGCTTCTCTGTCCATCTAAGCATATATCAACTTTAGAAAAATGTCTGCTTTGGTCCTCATTCCCCCATTTTAACAGTTTATTTATTTATTTTTGGGGGGTTTAACTTGTAGGAATTGTATATATATATATATATATATATATATATGTGATTTTTAAACCCTTATCTGATATATAATTTACAAATAATTATCTATCCATTGTCTGCTTTTCCTTTTATTTGTTTTCTTTTCTATACTGAATTTTTTTTTTTTTTAGTTTGCTGCTGACCCATTTGTTTATCTTTACTCGGTTGCCTGAATTTTGAAGTAATATTTAAAAAATCATTGCCAAGGCCAAGAAGCAAATTCCCTAAGTTTCCTTCTAGGAATTTCACCACAGTTTTAATTTCATGTCTTTAATTAATTGTAAGTTGGTTTTCACATATGATGTATAATAATGGTCTCATTTTATTTTGTATATGAATATCGAATTTTCCCAATAACACATCCTGAAAAGATTATCCTTTCCCATTGTGTCTTCTTGGATGGTCTTGTTGGAAATTAGTTGATCATATATATGCTTAAGGGTTTTTTCTGGGCTTTCTGTTGATCGAAGTTTCTCTTTGTATTGTCAGTATTGTACTCTTGATTACTAGAGTTATTTTTTAATAAAATTTGACATCAACAAGTATGATACCTTCAACATTACTTTGCTTTTACATGATTGTAGTTTTAAAACGGATACTTTTGTGTTTCCAAACAAATTTTAAGGTAATTTTCTTCCCTTTTTCTCTAAAAACTAGCATAGTATTTTGGTAAAAATACTGTTAAATATGTGTATTATTTGGTGTAATATAGATATTTTAACCATATAACTTATTTCAACACATGAACATCAGATACTTTTCTATTTATTTGTGTCTTTTTCAATTTGTACAAAAAGAAGTGAAAATGACTATCAGGTATATGAAAAAAGCACTGTAAATTACTGTTAAGGAAATGCAACTAAGAACTAGGTAATATCACTTTAAATCTATTGAGATGGCAATTATCAAAAAAAGGAGATAAGTATTGATGAGACTGTACTATTGATGGGAATATAAATGGCACCTCCATTGTGGAAAATAGTATGGTAGTTCCTCAAAAAAATTAAAACTTCAACTAGTTTAAACCATTGATTTGACCTTTGGGAATATATTCAACATAAGAGAAACTCGTGCTTCGTTAACACATCTTCTTTCCCATATTTATTGCAATGTTATTCACAATAACCATTATAAGAAATCAAATTACTATCCTTTCCCAAAAATAAGGCCAGGTCTTATATTAAATTTTGCTTATTCTCAGGGAATGTCTTATTTTTTATCATGTACAGCAATCTACATTTATTCATATGCAACAATCTAGATTTATTACACTATATAATCGAGGAATTTGAACTATTGCTGATTTTGACATTTTAAGGCTCTTTAAACAATTTCCACCAGATATCAAAAGACAACAGTGTGTGTGTGACTGAGAGTGAGAGAGAGAGAGAAAGAATGAGACAGAGAAAGAGAGTGCTAGATAAATAAGAGATGATAAACACAAAAGTGATGAGTCAAGGAGTATGAGTAAGATTTACATACGTATGTGTATAATTAGAGTCATTTATCTTTTTAAGGGAAGAGATCATCAGAATGTTCTAGACAGTGGCTCCAATTTCAGAAATATGTTTCACCAATAAAATAAAGTTTGCTTTTGTCAGACAATATAGTGAGGAACAGAGGAAAGTTAGGGTGAATTTAGATGAAGAATGCAGCTGGGAAAGTGCCTCTGCAAAGCACACACTATGCTTATGCATGGTCTTCCATAGACACAGAAGAAAGCTTAGTGGAACAACAGATTTCTTTTTTTTTCTTTCTTTCTTTTTTTTGGTACTGGGGATTGAACTTACAACCTCACACTTGCCAGGGAGGTGCTCATGCCGCTGAGCTAAATTCCTGGCCAGAACAACACACTTCTATAAAGGAAAAAACTCATTCAAACTCAAAAGTGAATGACGTTTCTTTACCAGAATATTCATATGATTTGTTCTTGTGTCAACACTGTGAGGAGCGTTCATTATCAAACTTATTTGTAACTGTTCTTATAATTGTGCATTTTATTTTAAAATTGGTTTGAAAGATTTTGAGCCATAGAGAAAAATATAAGGAAGATATTAAATTGCCTATTACACCAATCATTTTTTCCTACATTAGCATATGAATAAAATTTCTTTCCATTAATTTTTCATGCATATTTACATAACAAGGACTACATCAACAAATGTATCCTTTACATCTGTATCTATAGCTGTTCCTTACCAATGAGAGTGAATCCTAACAAGCTGTAGTGTTCAGTGAATTTTGTACATGCAAATTTTATGTAAGAATACACTTGAGAGATACTGCATCCTTATGAATCTATATGGAGAGAGAGACAGCTTTAGAGAGACAGTGAAAGGCAGAGATGGAGAGAAGAAATCTTAGGCACACACTTGCCTCCTTACATTGTCTATATTGAGGAGGCTGATTTCAGTACGATTCTAACTAAAAGTTACCAGCTAATGCAATTTTATCTGATAGCCTCTTCTGGAGAGAAAGAACCTCTGTAAGAGGTAGCTCAAATATGTCCTCCTAAAAGGAGATTAGGGTTGCACTGAAAACTTGCTATAATAATTGCCAAAATACATGACTGGTCAAAAATCTTTGGATGGAATATTAATCACATTTCTCATTGTCTCTGCTCTGTCACGCTTTCACTCTCTTCCACTCTGATGCATTTTTAGTAGACTTTATTTTCTCTTATTTCAACCTAAACCAATGTGAATATTAATTTTCACAGTAAATAATATAACAAAGGTCCCTTTTTTACTTGGTAAAGTTAAAAAGTGTAAAGTGTGTGAAGTGTAAAAGAATGAAAATTATTTCCTTAAAATTAAACCTATTATATTTGTTATTAAGATTAAAATAAATGGACCACTCTGAATAAAGTAATATAGTATATCATGTAAGTAGACTATTAACTTATAAACAAGGTTTATATACCATGTAGATTATACAACCTACATATTTGGGGCTTGTTAGAAGTTTTCCAGAGAAAGCTAGCCATTTATAGGCTAGCTTGTATTTTTAAACTTTTGACATGACTTTTTGAAAACAACTGGATTAATTTGCTTTTGTTAATAGTAAGTTATCAGACATTTTTACAATAACAAACAATAACAGCATAAAGGAACCTGACTTCTTAGGCCTTCATATATGTCAGGCCTGTTTATCAGCAAATGATTTCCATACCCACTCTTTTCATAACAGTAAATAAGGGTGACAGTCTGTTCTAGCTTCAAATGTTTATCAGTTACTAAATATTGTCTGAGCAATGTATGATGAAAGTTATTAAGCTAAGGACAAAAAAGTAAGTAACATTCACTGAAGACTTTGAGGATGTAGGAAAATATGTTGTGTAGTGGGAAGCTATTGGGAGATAGGAAAACTAGTGGTTGAACAGAAGACAGTAACACAAGGAAAGATACTCGGTGTGGAAATACTGTTGTGGTAGTTGAGGATTAAATCATATAACTATTAGAAAGATACAGGGTACAAAATCAAACAATCTCTGAATCTAACTAGATTTAGAATGGGTGAGAAGGATTTTTCACGTGACTAATGGTAATTGGTAAAATTAGATAGGTATTAATATTTCTGAATATTTTATGATACTCATTCCATTTAATAGTACATAGAACCAATGAAAACAGCCTGAAGTACTTGTTTTTAACACACAACATAAACAAAAACTAAGATGTAGATGACAGGCACAAACAAATTAATTCTGCTTTAATGAATTAACGAGAGCAAAATAACGTGGGCACAGGGAACCACAGCAGTTCAATATAGAACTAATACTAGTACAGTTTAATTAAAGGTTAAAATACTTTTACTGTATGAGAAGATAGGATAAGGTTAATTGATGCTGTAGTTAAAAGATTTTTTCCAGAGATTTATTTCACTTGTGAAGTTAAGGGAAGCAAAATAAGGTTTGAGAGAACTGAACACTGGGGAATCTTTCAAGAATATAGAGACTTATGGTGTAGTTTCAGTGGAAGTGAGTAAATTAAAAGAATATTGAAAAAGATGATGAAAGAAAAACTTTTCAATCTCAAAGTTTTAGTTGGATAAAAAAGAACATTTGAGATTTTCTTGGTTCAAACTTTGAAAAGTAGTATATGTTTCTTTGGAAACCTATTTACAGCAGAACTGTGTATTTGAGAAAATGTGAACAAGAAGCTCTTATTAGACCTATTCTCCTTTTTTATATTTATCTGATAAAAAATATATAATTGAAGCCTACTAAATAGATAGATTCCACCTTTACATTACATTTTCAGTAATCTATTTTTATATGCACTGAAAATAAATATATAAAAATAGTAAATATTCATGCTACAAGAAGAGCTCAAGATTTAATCTGTTCTGTTACTTCCCAACATGCTGATAAATAGCAAAGAATTTCATATAGATAGTAGGTGTGTTTTACCTTTAATAACTTTTATGTGTTTATATTTTTTTCAGGTACATTTACGTGTGACAAAGGGAACAAATTTAAGTATACTACATGAGGAGTTTGACAAGTTTAAATAAATATGAAATAAAAAGATCTAATCAAGTTATACAACATTTTCTTTACCACAGGAAAAATTTTTTCACATTGCCTTTAAATTAATCTCTATCATTCAGAGACAAACACATTTTTTATTGCTAGTAGGTATTTTGCACCAATCAATTTCATATAAATAGAATAATGCAGAATATATTATTTTTACTTCTGTCTTTTTAACTTAATCTAATGTTTTTAAGTATAATTAAAGTTTTTGGAAAAGAAGATTTATTCCATTATGTAGTGTATAATTATACGTTTAGTCATGCACCTATTGAGAATGTTTCTTTCTATTTCAAATTTTTTATTGTGATGAATAGGTATTGGGTTTTTCAAGTGATTCTACTGCATCTACTGAGATAAACAAAGGCATTTATCTTTTAATAAAGTAAATTTTGTCAATTGAGAGAATTGTGAATGAATTTTGCACTCAGCATAAATCATACTCATTCATGTTATGTTATTGCTTTTTACATAGTACTGAAGTCTAGCAAGTACATATATAAGAAACTCATCTTGTCTTCATAAACTATTCCAGAATCTAGAAGATGATAGAATAGTCCATACTTCATTTAACAAAGTCAGAATTCTCCTAATATTAAAATCAGAGTAGTTAAAATGAAAAAATGTCCTGTATGAACATAAATACAAACACACTTAATTTGGTTTTATAGTATATAGCATCTAGTAATGTGCAAGTTGGATCATATAGCATGTCTTCAAAAAAGGCAATGTTGGTTTATCATCTGAAGGGAAAATAATAAAAAACAACTATTTCACATCAGGTGACATGCTGAATAGCTTCTCACCAAAATATTCATGTCTGAATTATTGGAATCTGTGACTATGCTAGTTTTCACATGTAGATTTTACTACAGAATAGGAGTGACACAATAATGCAGCATGGAAAAGAGTCAATAAACCATTCTATTGAAGATGAAATCCTCAGAAGTCATTTGCAGAAGGTTGGGAAGAATGGAACACTTTCAACCCAGAGACACAAGAAAGAATCAAGGTCAGTTGTCACCTTGATTTTAGTACAGTGGTATCCATTCCAGAGTTCCAGCCTCTGAGATGCAAAATTAGATATCTGACTCACTTTAAGCCATTTCGGTTGTGGTGATTTGTTACATTGCTAACAGGTAATGAATAATACCTATTAATGAACTAAAAAAAAAAAAAAGAGAGAAGAATCTTTATCCTAAAAGGTGCACAGAAGTATTTTAAGTGAAACTGGGGGAAAAAAAGCAAATCATGCCAAACTCAACCCCTTACTACTGAAAGATGCCAAAGGTGTCTACTTTCAGCATATTTATTCTGTAATGCAATGGATTTTCCACCCAGTTTAATGAGATCAGGAAAAGAAAGGAAAATGCACATAGATTGGAAAACCAAAGAAACACATTATTTGCAATTATGGTTGTTTACATAGGAAAAATTTTAAGGAATAACTAGTGAATTTCAATGAGTTCCTATAATTCATAACAGTTACCAAATTATATAGATACAAGGCCATTAAAATAAAACTAATTATAGTTCTATGAATTAGTAACAGGCAATTAGAAATTATACAGTTGAAATTATTGCTTATGTAAGTAATACAGAAAGAAATTGATTAAAAATAAACTTAGTTATAAACCTTTTCATCCTCCTATAGGATATACAGAATCTGCCAAAAGATTTATACGCACTTCAGGAAAAGAAAAATAAAATGTTTTTTCAACAGACGGCATTAACCTCTTATGGGGAACCCTAGAGATGTCATTTATCACAGAAAACCCACTACATCGAGGGCCCTTAGAAGAAATTGAAAATACATGTGCAGCTGTCTCAATGTTCAACATTATCCAAGCAGCAATTTGCCGTACTGATAAACATCTGGAAGCTAACGGCCACCACTTTGAGCAGTCAAAGGCTATTCTATGTAATTGTTTGGGAAAAATAATTTCATAATTAAATTGTGATTAGGATTTATCTAGGGCCTAGTATCTTGCTATCAGAGCTGGTTAAGGTATGTGGAAATATAACTTGTGTGCCTCCAGTCATAGTTGAGGCCTCGGAGGTCCTGTGATGCTATGACACTCCAGGGCAATATTACACCAGCTGAAGTCATCCTGATTCCTTGAGAACCCAGTAGTAATGAGAAAAAAGTTTCACTTGGGGGAAAGAACAAACTTATTAACCTGTCATCTCTCCCCACTGCCCTCAACAACATAAGACCCTCATTAGCTTAAGATAACCGGCTGCCCTCTGAGTCATCTGAAGTCGTGGTCATCAACGTAAGATCCCTCTCAGTGTAAGACCACCAAAGCTCTCTGATTCATCCAATAATTCCCTCACTATTTTTCTCAATGTAAATGTGATAAAAAAAATACCTAGGTTCATATTGTGAAATAGGAAGAAAATATTCAAATGAGGAAGGGAACAAGGGAGGGAAAAAGGAAAGAAGGGAAAAGTTAAAAAAAGAGAAAAGAAGGAAAAAATGAAAACAATGTTCTTGTAAATGGGTTGATAGGAGAAATTGATGGGGGGTTAGGGGAATGGGAATGAAAAAAGAATCAGATTATATCATAGGTATAAATTCTCTATGATGAATGTGATCATTATGTACACCTAAAATGTACCAGTGAAACCTGGTTGAAAAAAAATACCAAAGTTCTGGTTGCCTTGTGGCCTTTTGTTCCCCATGAACAACTGGTCATCCCAGATCCTTGTTGCATTGTTATTTGTCTTTTGCTCTTTCTTTTTGCTGTACCCAATAACGTCTTCCAGGAAACTGGGGACTCATTGCAGGGGTCCCTGATGGAGCACCTCTTGTAATTATAGAGGCCAAAAGTAACTTGTCTTCATCTCATGATGTCTCAGTAAATTTAGTACTCAAATATTTTATGGAAGTCTTTCCTTTCCTGAAGCATATATACAGTGTTTTTCGCAGATGCTGTAGTCTTTTTCTTTTTATTCCACTCATTTTACTCCCTTGTTAACATGTTTTCTACACGTTAATACATACAGATTCAATCATATTCCTTATAAATTTAGTAACCTAGCTTTAATTAATATTGATGAAAACATATTGATGAATAAACTTCTATTATGATATACATATAAATGTTGATTAATTGGTACATTATTATCACTTACCTAGTGCATTTTCAAGGTATTTAGCTACAGGTAGTTTGTATATATAGTGCACTAAATATTCATAATATTGATCATAGTTTAATTAAGAAATATTTCCACTAAAATTTCTTTCATAAGAAAGTATTATAATTTAATGTTTTAAGTATGTAATGATAAATCATCTTTTAATAAGATTTTTTGATCAAATTATTTCAACAACAATACAAAACTTCTTATTTTGATGTGGATTGATTACAGTTTATGGACACATTATTTACTTATGAATTCATCCATAAAGAAGGCATAGATTCGTGTTTCTTTTTGTTCGCTTGTTTGTTTGTTTTGAAACAGCATCTCACTTTGTAGTTTAGAATCACCTTAAATTCACTGTGTAGCCCAGGCTAACCTCAAAGAATTGGCAATCCTCTTGCCTTAGCCTTCCAACTTTGCATGTACCACTTCTCACAACTTTATTTGATTATAGTAAGACTGAAGTTTAATTTCGATTTTAAATTGTCATTAGTTCATTTTTTGAGTGTTATGCAACTTGTAATATTATTAATGTTTTAAAACATGTAAATGTATTACACTTCATCATACTTTATTTTCTAGTGATTTAAATATTGTATTATCAATGATGCTTTCAAATTCCAGATTTATTTTACATTTATTCTTTCTAAATAGTAGTCCAATTTAAATATTAATTTTGCATATTTAACCATCACTAAAAAGACACACATTGAGGATATACACAAAAAGACAACCCCTGTACATTGTTGAAGCATAAATTAATACAGTTATTATGGGGAATGGTTTGGAATCATCTTAAAAAATTATAAACAGAAGAACTATCTGATCAAGCTACAACTAGCTGTAAATCCATATGCTGGAGAGATATGTGCACTCTTGTGCTTAGTTCAATACTAAGTCTTTATAATTCTTTATATTTCCTTAGTCCAAAGTAGTATCAGTATCATAGCGACCTCTGTAAAAATTAATTTTTGTTAGATATCTAAATTTTTTAATTTACTTTGGTGATATAATATTCTATATTTTAATTTTCTTTTTTTTTGAAGAGAATAAAACAAATACAAAATAAAACAGAACATTAAATGAAAACAAAAGAAAGTGATACAAGACTTCAAAACAAAACAAAAATAAACCAACAATGATTACCATGTTACCCCTTGCTATCTTCAAAATAACTTCCCATACCATCAGGCATAATAAAATCAAACACAACAGAACAGAATTAAACCAATCAAAACAAAACAATGAAAGCAATACAGGACTTCAAAACAAGACAGATGAAATACCACAGTGGCTACCATAATGTATCTTATCTTCAAAGTAGCTGTTTATGATATCAGACATAATAAAAACAAAACAAAACAGAATAGTCAATCAAAACAAAATAATGAACATGATATAAGACCTCATAACAAGATTAAAGGAAATCAATAATGGCTACCATAATGCTTCTTGTTATCTTCAAAATAACTGCCTATGCTCTCAGGTATAATACAATGAAATAAAACAGAATAGAATAAAACCAATCAAAAGAAAACAATGAAAGCAATACAGGACTTCAAACAAGACTGCAGGAATACAACAGAGGCTATCATGATGCATCTTATCTTCAAAGTAGCTGCTTAGACCATCACACATAACAAAACCAAAAAGAGCAAAATAGAATAAAATCAATGAAAAGAAAACAAGTAAAGCATTAAAGACTTTGGAACAAGATAATAGGAAAACAGTAATGACTGGGATAATCCATTTTGTTATTTTTGCAATATCTGTCCATGCCATCAAATATAATAAAATCAAACATAACTAAACAATAAAACCCAGTGAAACAGAACCATGAGAACAATACAGGGCTTCAAAACAGAATTATAGATTAACAATGGCCATTGCCTTCCCCCTGGAGGCATCTCCTCCCCTTTCACCTTCACAACCTCTATTTTGTATTTTGGATCCCACTAATTTCCCCACTTTCTTATAGTAGGGAGACAATACAATGCTCACCCATGTGACTCTGAACCTTTTCTCCCATAAGCATGCTCTCAAGTTGTATCCATTTACCTACAAGAGTCTCAAGGTTATCTTTCTTTATAGCTGAGTAGCTTTCCATTGAATAGAAATGCCATATCCTTCCTTTTCATTCTGCAGCAGATGGGCAAGCTACCACTACTGTTTTTTTCTGGTTCCCTGTCACACAGAGCATTGTTCTCTCTCCCCTGACTCTCAATCTATAAATTCCATTTTGAGTTAAATGTTTTTGTTGGATAAAGCATATTGATGGATCCTCTCTCCTAATCCACTCTACCTGTGCCTCTTTCCACTGGCAAATTGAAGCCATCTACATTAATGCACATGACCAACATTCATGGGCTCATCTTTGCCATGCTATTTTTCTGCCACTGGCTGTGTACTTTTCCCCTACATTCTATTGTCTGACCCACTTGGCGATCCCCCACTGCAGATCCTCCTGGAGCCATGGTCTTTCTCATCTCTCTCCAAAATGTCCTTCAGTATTCTCTGTAGGGCTGGTTTGGCAGTCATGAACTCCTTCAGTTGTTCTTTGTCATGGAAGTATCTTGTTTCTCTATTAATTTTGAAAGATAGTTTTGCAGGGTACATCAGTCTGGGTTGGAAGTTGTTTTCCTTCAGGACTTGCAATACTTCACTCCAAGTTTTCTTGATTGATGGTTTGTGTTGAGAAGTCTGTTGT
>RJWT010016748.1:0-19701 GCA_004365215.1 Cuniculus paca | reverse complement strand
AAAAAAAAAAAATTGTTCTATTCAGTAGATATTTACTATATATAAATACCTGGTTTGTCTTCATTACAGTTTTTTTCTATAACTATAGCTCTTGTTCCTATGGTTAAAATTGGTACAGTGTTAGTTATTAGAGTGTCATTATTCAGTTTGTGCCTGGTACTACTGTTTTTGTTGACTGTGATACTTTAGGCAAGGGAACATTGTTATTGCAACCAACTGGTGTTCCCTGTATGCCGATATCCAGATTGTCTGGGGGTCATAAACAACTACAGTCCATTACCAAAGAACTGGTACTAGACCAACCAGGCTGCAACCTTTCCTTGCTAACAAATGTAGATAGAAGGACTGTGGGACAGACTCAAAGGCTAATAGCTAGGTAAGGCTAGAGGATATCTCTGAAAAGTTGATGCTGTTATAACGAGAAGTAATTCTCTGCAAAACTTATGGCCAGAGCCCATATCACTTAAGGAACAGAAGGGGTAAACAGTACCACTAGACCTACAAAGCTGAAAAGACTTCATGGGGAAGCAACAACTTACTAAGAACCTTCATATAAACCACAAGCTGTTCACTGTACTAGACCTCAATCTACAGCACCCCCAAAAAAGGAGGAGGGGGGAAGAAGTGAGAAGTATATAAATATATATTAATATTACACACACACACACACACACACACCCCCAAGGGTATACACACACATAGGAAGGAGCATGGGCATGCAAGACAAAGAAGACCCCTGTGGTCTCTCAAGTCTCCCAACATGAGCCAATGGGTCACAAAGAGGGAAGAAAGCAAATATCAGGTAGTGGAACTCCACAAAAAGTTTATACAAAGGATGAAGAAATACACAAATTCAAAAAGAAAATGAACCAAAAGTTCACTAGAATATCAGTCAATATACCGATGGTGATTTTGGGGGAAATAAACTGGGCAAGCTAACCAAAATGGTTCAAAAATTGAATGACAGATTCAAGAAGGATATTAAATCCTGAAAAAGATGTCAGATAGAATTACCTGAAATAAAAAAAAAAACTACATAGATTCATAAATTATAGAAACAACCAAGGTGAAGACTGTCAGAAATTCAGGACAAAAGAGTGAATTATGTTTACTCAAAGAAGCCACAACAAAAATAAGAAGAGTAAGATTATCCAGAAGCCACTAGACAACAATAACAACAACCTAAGGCTAACTGGAGTTAGAGAAAAGCTAGAAAATAACACAGATAGATTTACTAACAGGTTTACAGAAATCATAGGAAAAAATTTTGCAAATATAATAAAAGAGCTTAAAATAAAAATAAGCAACATGGGACACGAAACAAGTATGATGAAGAAAGCAGCACCCAATGCATATCCTTACTAAGCTGCCAGAAATCCAGCAAAAAACTAGAATACTAAAAGCAATCAGAGAAAAACAAAAAGCCACATGAAGATAAACCAATCAGAATTACAAGACTTCTTAACACAAACCTTTAAGGCCAGAAGACATATTTCAAGTCCTAAAAGCAAGTAACTTTTAACCCAGAACAAATTTTTCGGCAAAGTTGTCCCTCAAAATAGATGGAGAAATAAAAACTTTCCATAAAAAAAGACTAGCTCAAAAGATACAGGAGTGCTAAACCAGCATTCTAGAAAATATGCAAGAATATCCTTAACAGAAATAATGAAACCAACATAGCTAAAAACCCAGAGGAAACAAAAACTCCAAGCTGGGTCAATGGAAAGCAGTTTTAAGAGGAAAGTTTGTTGCAGTCAAATGCCCACATTAGGAAAACAGAGTGAGTCCAAGTAAATAACCATTAATGGAAACCAATATGAAGATTTCTCAAAGAACTAAAATTAGAAATTCCATGTGACCCAGCTCTCCCTCCTTCTAGGTATCTTTCCCAAAAAGCTTAAGACACGTTATAGTGGTACACGCATACCAATGTTTATGTTAGTAGAATTCATAGTCACTAAATCCTGAAAACAGCCAGTATATCCATCAGTAGATGACTGGATAAAGAAAATATGGTATCTAAATATAATGGAATACTACTTGGCTATAAAGAAGGATAAATTTGAGACAGCTATAGGAAAACAGATGCATATGGAAAATGTTGAGTTGAATTAACGAGACACACAAACTTGAAAATCATACTGTATCTGTCATCTAAGTAAAGCCAAGTAAAAACTAAGATTAAAATAAAAGGACAGGAGACAAGGGGATGGATTTCTCATGCATGGGAAAGGGACCATAGGACCAAGGGCACAAGGGTGACAGGCGGGGGATGGAGTAATAGGTAGTGAAGATATGCCGTGTACAAGGTTCTAATAACTTCATGAATGTGGACATTTTATGCTATAAACATGAGCTAAGATTAGTATCAACAAGAATGAAAAGGACAAAAGGGGACACAGGAAACACAGAAAGAGAAGGGAGGGAAAGAGATTTAAAAAAAAGTTGTATTATGTACATGTACCAACTCCCCAAGATAATGTAAAATTCATGTATTGCAAATATGTACTAATCAAAAAAATTTCAACAAAGAATTCTGTATCTGGCAAAATTATCTTTTAAAAGTGAAGAAGAAATTAAGATTTTTTTCAGGTAAACAAAATCTGAGGAAGTTCATTACCACAAATCTGCTTTGCAAGAAATGCAGTCCTGCAGGGTGAAACAAAAGGGCACTTATTGTCTAAATATGAGGAAATAAAAATCATAATAAAGGTAAACACAGAATTATAAAATCCAGTATTATTATAACAATGGTTTTTTAACTATACATTTTGCTTTCCACATAAGAGAATAATATTTCAGCAACTGAAACAAGCAAGCAACTGTAAAGAAACAATTTTTGTATGCTACTAAAGTTAGGCTGGTATGAATTCAAATTAGAATGCTGCAACTTGAGCTTAAATGTAATCCCCATAGTAACCAATGAAACCTACAAAATACATAAAAAAGGAAATGATGTGGAAAAATGTACAAGAAAACAAATAGTAAAATGACAGTCTCTCCCTATTAGAAATTGTTTTAAATGTAAATGGATTAACCTTTCTAATCAAGAGGCAGAGACTGGTAGAATAAAAATGATCCAATTATATGCTGTCTACAAAAGATTCACTTGAGATCCAAAGACAAACTGGTTTAAATGAAAGTATGAAAACGACTCCACACCAATAGTAACCAAATGAACAAGCAGTTATACTAATTTCAGACTAAATGTACTTTAAATCAAAAAAGGTTAGTGAAAAATTATGTATTATTAAAAGGTTACACACTACAAAGAAATACAACAAATGTAAATCTAATTATCTAATAGCACACCATTAAAATACAGACTACAAAATCTCAACATATTTGTAAACATAAAATTTCATACAAAGCATTGTTTCTCTAACAACAAAAAATGAAGTCAGAAATCAGTAACAGATGGCAAACTGGAAAATTATGGAAATCAATCAATGGCTCAAAAGAAGAAATCACAGGGAAATCAGAAAATACACAGAGAAAAATGAAAACAAAAAAAACATACTAACTTACAGGACATGAATAGCAGGGCCAAAGGGGATAATTTAAGCTCTTAACAATTCGTTTAAATAAAAAAGATCTCAAATCAAAATCCATCTTCATAATTTAAGCAACTGGAAAAGCTAACCCCAAAGCTACCAGAAATATATAATATAGATTAGAGCAAAGATAAGGTGAATAGAAAAATAGAGAAAAACAATGAAAGTTGGTTCTTCAAAAAGAACAAAATAAAATCTTTAGATAAAGAAATAAAGAGCAAACTCACACTAAAATTATCCATGAAAGTGGAGGTACTCTACCAATTCTACAGAAATACAAAGGATTATAGAAGAACACTATGAACAATTTATGCCAATAACTGTAAGACCTAGAGGAAAATTGCTGGAAACACAAAAGGTACCATAACTGAATCTCAATCTCAATATCTATTTCTATCTCTTTAACAACAACAACAACAAAAAAATCTAAAGAGCCCTATTACACTAAGGAGAATGAATTGGTAATCAAAAAGAGACTGCATCAATAATTAAAAAAAAAAATCTACCAACAAAGAATAGCCTTGGTCTACCTGACAGCTTCAAAGGTGAATTCTACCAAACATTTAAATTGCTAAAACCTGGTCTTACCAATCTTTCCCAAAAACTAGAAGTAGAAGGAATACTTCATTCTGTGAGCCCAGCACTAATGTTGACAGCAAAGCCAGAAAAAGATACCATGAGAAAACTACAGACCAATATCCACGATGAACCATGATACAAAAAACTGAACGAAATACTAGTGAACTGAATCCAGCAGCATATTATCATACATCATGACCATGTGGAATTTATTCTTTAAATGTAGGTTAATTGAACACATGAAATTCAATTAAAATAATATATCACATTAACATAATGGGCAGGCTGGAGGGGAGGGGGGCTCAGTCTTTTTGATGCAGAAAAAAAGAATTTGACAGTTTGGGCATGCTAGTGCACAGCTGTAGTCCCAGCACTTGAGAGGCTGACGCGGGAAGACTGCTCTAAGTTCAAGGCCAACCTGGAGTTCAATGCCAGCCTGAACTGCACAGCAAGACCCTCTCTCGGAACAACATCCCAAATGTACAGGATTTAATACCTTTCATCATATACTCAACAAACTAACAATAGAAGGAAACTTCCTCAACATAATGAAAGACATAAATGAGTTAGCTGTAACAATCATTACACAGGGATGTCAAAAGCCAGAAGGGTTTCTGCCAATATCAGAATAAAGGCAAGGATGCCTGCTTTTATCACTTCCATTCAATGCAGTACTAGAAGTCCAGCTGGAGGGAACAGGCAAGAAAGAAGAAAAACTAAAATACATCCAAATTGAAAAGAAAGAAGTAAGATTATCTCTGCACATGTTATGACCTTTTACATAGAATTAAAAGATCTCACACATACAACACACACAGGCACATACACAGACAGCCCTGTTGGAACTAATAAATGATATCTATAAAGTATACTAAAAATGAACAATCTAAAACACAAATGAACAATTCCATTTACAAAAGCATCAAAAATAAACTTAGGAATTAATTTAACCAAGGAGGTGAAAAATTTCTATGAGAACTATAACACTGCTGAAATTGAGACATAAATAAGTAGAAAGATATTCCATGCTCACAGACTGCAAGATATAATACAGTTAAGTATCAATACTACCCAAAGTGAACTAGAGTCAATACAATACCTAGTAAAATCCCAACAATGTTTCAACAGAAATATAAAAAATCTTTTCTAAAATGTATATAGAATCCTAAGAGATCTCAAATAGGCAAAACAATCCTGAAAAGCAAACAAAAATGGAAGATTCACATTTTCTAATTTCAAAAATCTTACTACAAAGCTGTATTAGTGATCACAACAATGCGGTACTGCCATAAAGACAGACATGCAGATGAATGGAATATAGCCTAGAAAAAAATCCTCACTTTTTGGTCGAAGGATTTTTGGCAAAGACTATTTAATGGGCAAAAGACAGTCTTTTTTTAACAAGTGGCATGAGAAAATCAGATATCCACATGCAAAATAAGGTTGGTCCCTTACATAACATTAACTGGAAATGGATTAAGAATCAAAACATAGGTCCTAAAATTATAAACACCTTACGAAGAAAACACAGAGCAAAACTTTAAGACTTTCAATTTGGCAATGATTTCTTGGATATGACACCAAGGGCAGTCAACAGCAGCAGCAACAACAAAAACAATCAGCATATTGGACTTCATTAACATTTTTTTAATTTTCAGGGTGAAACAAAAGGACACTTATTGTCTAAGTGTCCCTTTAAAAGACACTATCAACAGAGTAAAAGCCAGAACCACAGTGTCTTTCTTGTTCCTGGACAAAATATCTGACACTTAAAGATAAAAGAGGAAAGGCTTATTGTAGCTCACAGTGTGTAGTTTCAGTTCACAGCTGGCTGGCTTCAAGGCAGTGTGGCATGGCAGAGGCACATGAAGAAGAGAAACTATTCATGGCAGGCAGAAGGCGGCAGAGCAGAAAAGTAGCAAAACAGTCACAGCAAGTGACAAACAACGGCCTCCTTTCTGTCCCTGATATGCTATCCAGGCTATCCACCCTTAGGGCAGGTAGCACTCACACCCAGGGTAGGGAACCCTTAATCCGAGGGCACCATGAATCAATCCCGGCATCACTCTAGATCGAGCCATCTTCAAAAAGCCCCATCCATGACCCCGTGAAGCTTTTGTGTGTGTGGTGGTGTGTACATACATAATACACAGAATGGGCAAATAAAACTATGAATCAGACATATAAGGGATTGATATTCAAAATATAGAGAATTAAAATTCAACAACAAAAATCAACCCAAGTCAATGAACAAAAGATTTGAATAGATATTTTTCCCAAGATGATACACAAATGACCAATAAAACACATGAAAATAGTTCTAACATCACTAATCACTAATAAAATACAAATCAAGGAGCTGCCACTCCACGCTCACTAGGATGGCCAATAATAATATTAAACAAAAAACAAGTTTTTCCAACTATGTGAAGAAACTGAACACTTGTGCTTTACTGGTAAGAACATATAGCTGCTGTGGAAAACAGTATGGCTGCTCCCAAAAAATGAAAGACAACTACCACATGATTCACCAACCCCACTTCTGGTATAAGTCCAAATTACTTGAAAGTAGGGTCTCAAAGAGGTATTTGTACATCCCTGTGCATAGCAGCAGTACCAAAAACAACAAGTGGAAGCAAAGCAAGTATGTGTCTACTGAGAGATGAATGAACTAGCAAAACGTAGTAGATACTCACAGAAGAACACTAGTCAGCTTTAAAAAGGGAATTCTGACATATGCTACAAAATGTCTAAGCCTTGAGGACATACTGCTAAGAGAAATAAGCCAATCACAAAAAGACAAATAATATATAATTCTATTAATATGAAATACAGTAAAAATCAAAGACAGAATTTTGGTTACCAGGGTCTCTGGGGATGGGGGAATAGAGAATTATTAAGTGCATATATTTGCATCTTTGCAGGAAAAGAGTTCTGGATATGGACGGTGGTGACTGCCTAACTATAAATGTACTTAATATTATTTAGCTGTGCAATTAAAAATGATTAGCATGGTAAATTTTATGTTTCACTGGAATAAAAGTAACTGAAATAAAAGAAAACCCTTCATGTATCATTTCTCCAGATTAACTTGTAAATGTTTTAATAAGATCACAGTTAAAATACAGGTAGTTTTTTTTTTCTTTTAAAGCATATAGCCTAGCAAAAAGTATTCTAAAAATTTGGAAAAATAAACATGAAACAAAACTGGGAAATTGTAGAAAGAGGTACTGGGGAGAGATGAACTAAGTCTATCAGATCCATTTAAGAATGCAACATTCAGTGGGCTAGGAATGTTGTTCAGAGATAAGAGTGCTTGCCTACCTAGCACAAGGCCCTGAGTTCAATCCCAGTACCACACACATACACACACACACACACACACACACACACACACACACACGGGGGGGGCCCTCAGGATGTGGCTCAGTGGTAGAGCTCTTAACCTTGGATGCACAAGGCTCTGGGTTTCATCTCTAGCACCACACACACATACACACAAAAGCACAACATCCAAAAAATTTAAATAATAAAATTGTTCTAAATATTGTTTGAAAAAATAAATATATGAGTGTGGATGGGAAATTCTTGAGAGGGGAGCAAAGCCTACCACATATTGAAATGTATTATCTACAAAACATAGGTACCATAATTAAAGCAAATTGGTATTTGGACTCAACAGAGTAACTTATCTACAACTCTGTAAAAAAATGCTTTGATAGTAAAGACATAGTGCTGAACATTTTTTTTGCACAGACTTTCAGAAACTATTTTATTTGAAACTGTACTAGGGAGAATAAACTGTCCCACTCTCGCATGAATGATGGATCATTAGGAAACAGAAACAGCCTCAATTTTCCACCTCAGAGCTTCAGATAAGGGTTTTCCAGATACGAATTCCACATTTATCCCAGCTCTGCAGTCTCCAAGGAAACAAGACCCTGACTATGCTTGTTAGCCAGGCCTGATGTTTATTAACCCACAGACACAATCTTCACATGCTTAGAAAGTATCAAATATTACTGCATTTAAAATTTGCTTTAACACTACCCTTTTCCAAAATCCTATAACCCAGTTTATTCTTCAGAGAAATAAGGTTCTTCCTCTGCTGTGTAAGTCTCCCTTACAGTAGGATGTTAATTATTTTAACTTTGTCAACTTACAGAGGTGTCCTGGGTGATCATTATCAGAAAGACTTTATCTAAGTACTTCATGAAAAAACAACAAGCACCTGTAGAAATTTAGTATCTAAATCACACAGCATCTCAACTCAAGAAAAAGAAGGCTTATTCAAGAAATGGTATTGAAATAATCTTTTGGGAAACATAAGAAGTAACCACTTGGATCCCATCCTAATAATTAACAATTCTAAATGTTTAAGATGTTAGTATTTAAGAAACTGAAAATATGAGAAGAAAACAACCTATTTGCATTTTTAAATCATAAATTGAGATTTTCCTAAAACTCAGAAGCTATGGCTAAAGAAATACGAGTTTCAGTGGGATAAATTTTTGGTGGCAATGTTGATTCAAAAGTATGTTTCTTTATAAAATTTTAAAAATGAGTGTAAATCATAAAGAAAAGGACAAATGATCCACAAAAGGTAATAAACAGATAAATAAAAGATTCACAGAAAAAAAACAATGACCAATGACAATTTGATTTCACTCATGAAAGCAAGGTAAATCAAATGAAGATACTATTTTTAACCTATTAGCAAAAATTTTAGTTTATTAACACCCAGTATTTATTAACTGGCATTCATGCATTTTCCTTCACAATTACATACTTTTACTATCTTTTTGATGATATTTTAAAAAAATTTTAACCAAATGTGCCTTGATCCACCATTTCATGACAAGAAATTTATCTTATAGACACAATCATAAAGCTTTCGAAGATGTTCTTGACAACCATAAGTATAAAATGTTTGTTGATGGAATTGTATGCATCATACAACAGAATATAACTGAAAAGTAACAATGGTCTATATGTGCTAATAGGAAAATCTTTGCAAGATTATTTGTTAATAAAGTATACTTTTTTAAAATCAGAGAATGAAAAAAATGAAACTCAAACCACAGAAGGAAAAACATGCCTAATTTTTTTTTACTATTTTTATTATTAGCTTTCTTCGAAGGTAAGTACTATTTATTGAAACTTTGCAAGAAAAAAAGTAATGCCTACATCAGCAAACATGTATGTTCAACTTTTGCTGGAGATCATGCTATACCTCCAATTTATACTTCTCACATTCTCTGTAATACTTCATTCATTTTAATAATTGTAAAAATGAATTTTCAAGACAAGTTATTTAAGCAAATAAATATATGAAAAACTGTTCAACACCACTGGTCATTTGAAAAACATGTTAGAAGAACACTGAGATTCAATCTTACCCCACTAAGAATGGCTATTATCCAGAAATCAACCAGTAACAAATGCTAGAGGGGCTGTGGAGAAAAAGGAACCCTTCTCCACTGTTAGTGAGAGTGGAGACTGGTGCAACCACTATGGAAATCAGTGTGGAGATTCCTCATAAAACTAGGATTAGAGATTCCATTCGACCCAGCTATTCCCCTTCTGAATATTTTCCCAGAATTGAAAACATCATACCACAGTGATACATGTGCATCCATGTTTTTGGCAGCACAGTATTTAACAGCCAAACCTTGGAAACAACCCAAATGCCCATCAACTGAGGAATGGATAAGAAAGATGTGGTATTTTTATACAATGGAGTACTCGGCTATAAAGATGGATAATCTTGAGACATTTATAGAGATATGGTTGCAACTTGAGGCAATACTCATAAGTGAAATAAATCAGACTCACACGTGTAAACACTGTATTTTCTCCCTAGTGTAAAAAGCTGAAAGAGTAAATAAGATCCAGAACGTACAACAGATACTATGAAATGGTAAGAAACTGTTCAAAAGGAAAGAGAAACTGGGATGGGGGAAAGGAGAAAAGGGAAAAGGAAAAATAAACATATATATATATAAATATATAGAAAATAGTTAAGATAATTATGCCACTAATTGCTATTAGTTTATTGAAAAGAAAGGCTTGTGCCTATGTTGTTTGGTCAGTTTCTCATGCCTGTATCTTGTAAAGTGAGCAACAACTTTGAAGATAACAATACTCAATGTATTAGCCATTGTTACTGTCCTACAATCTTGTTTTGAAACTTTGAAACAAACAAAACCCCAACAAGTTACTGTCTGCACAGCACAAGCCCGCTTGGCTTTTAAATGCTTATGCATGTATAAACTTCTGTACATCTGAATATATAGGATCTGAACATACAGAAAATTTTAACAAGGGTCGCCTGTGGGAGGCACCAGGTAGCAATGGCAAAAAAATTTTTCACTTTTTTTGTCTTTTATTTTTTGATACAGAGTTACACTACGTTGTCCAGACTGGTCTTGAACTACCTCAGCCTCCTGAGTCCTGAGACTACAAGCATGTGCCATTGTGCTCAGCTCATTCCTTAATTGTAAATTAAAGCCTTATGTCAATGTTTTAATTTTTTATCAGGCACACACTTTAAATAAAGGTGAGCTATTTTATCTGGAAAGTAAAAGCCAAAGCACTGTAATTGCCCTACATTTTTTACACAAAATGGTCTGTGGATCCTTTCCAGAGTTCTCCAAGTTTCAAAGCCCATACATAAATGCTACACTTTCACGTGGACCACAGCCATCACTCAACAAGTCCAAGTCATTACCTTTTCCCCCAAATCAGCTCGTTTTATCTTAATTACTGGTAATTATCTAAATTACTCACCAAATGTTCCTATTTCACTTGGTTACTGAATGAGAAATGAGAGAGACCTTTGTTGGGGAGGGGTGCTGGAGATCAAACCTAGGGCCTTGACATGCTTGCTAAACCTGCACTCTACCATGGAGTACAACCCCAGGCCCTGGGAAATCTTAAAGCTCCTCATATGCTCACCCCAAACTTAATTACTAAGTATTGCCAATTTTATTTCCTATTTTTCTAAACTATCATTTCCTCTCCATTTCTAGTCCTTGTCCTACTCCAGACTCTACTCTCCCTTCTAAGTTGTTACAATAATGTAACCTGTCTCCTAACTTAAGTGCTCTTGCTCCAACTCATCACAGGAGGTTAGTAGAACGACCTCCTAAAATGAAAAGTTGACCATGTCACTTTGTGGATCCTTTCTCACAGAACCGCACTCCCTACACCACAGAAACTAAGTATCTTTAACATACATAAGTGCTCTCCTTCATGTAGACTGTCCAGGTTTTCTCCCTCATCTTTCACTCATTCCCTGGTTTATAATTTATCCTTTAGTAATCGTGAACTATCAGTGGTTCCCTAAACATCCCAACGTAGTTAGCTCCTCTATTCCTACTGTAATATCTGACTACAAAGCCTTCTTCCTTTCACTATGCCCAAACTTCGAAAAATACCAGAGTCAGGGTTTCTTAACTTTGGTATACTGACATTATGATCTAGATAATACTATGTTGTACATGCTGTCCTATGCACAAGATATTTACAAGATTCCCTAGCTTCTACTTCCTAGGAGCCACAGCATTCCCAGTTGTGACAACCAAAAATGTCCTTAGACATGGCCAAATGTTCCCTGGAGAAGAAAATCAGCACCAGCTAAGAGTCACTCTACTAACTTGTTCAAACTTAATTTCTCATATATGAGGTATGCTCAAAGACATGGTGAATGTTTATATTTTAAAAACAATGCAACAAAAGATGCATTGCTAGTAACTTCCCTCAAAATTCTCTCATTTAGAATACACTCATCCCAGCATTCTTGCTTGCCACTTTCTGAAGCAGTTCAGAAAGTCCTTTTCCTTGAGCGTCTTTAGTTGCAGTGTTGTGGCTATCCTGATGTCCTGAACAAATTTAAAACATTTACCTTTTGTGGTCATTTTGACTTTGGGGACGATCTGCATGGTGCCAGATCTGGTGAACAAGATGGATGAGAAAAACACCATACCATTTTTATTTGACAGAAATTGTCATAACATTGTGAATTGATTCAGCACATCAGGGCAACAATGAAGAAAAAGGGCCAGTGTTGGAAGTGGAGGGGATATTTTTAGGGGGATTAATGACAATGTCTTTTTCAGTAATGAATTTTTAAAATTTAAATATTGACTCTATTTTTAATCACACTATTTGTGCTTACTGTATATACAAAATGTATCAGAAAGTATATATATAAAGACCTGTAATATTAATTGTCCTTGAGTGGGCAACTGGGTGACTAAGGTAATTAGAAGGAAAAACATTCACTTTTCACTACATTTACTTTTAGTTTTTAATCTTGTACCTCTTCCAATCTCTCCACAGCTAATATGTCTTTGTGTGACTTTTTTCCCTTAACTATTGCAACAGCCTCTAGACAACTTTTCCCTTCTTTCATCTTTCTTTTTCAGTCTATTTTTGAAAGCAGCCAGAGTAACCCTTTTAAAAGTGAAATTAAATCTTGTCACCCATTTGCTAAAAACCTTCCTTCCTAACCACTTAAAAAGTCAAAATCTTAAACTGATTTTCATATAAATTCCACTCCTTTCTCTATTCCTTATATTCACAGGTTTTGAAGGTCAAAAAGGAACCAACAGCAATTTCATAGGATTGAAACTAACACTGTTTCCCTCAGAGTGTTTTAACTTTGTACTCCTTATAATTCCTCAACCATGCCTAGGTCACTGAAATTGCTGTTGTTTACTGGGAAAATACCTCACTTATCTTACTCAACTACTTTAGATCTACTTCTCAAATACTCCCTGATCACACTACTCTTTACCCCTAGCACCTATTAACATCTCTTATTTCACTTGTTCATCTTGCCTACGGTCTCTTTTCCATTTTGATCAGTGGTTCTCAAACCTGAGTGTGTCACAGTCATCTAGAAGGCTTGTCATATCCATTTCGAAATCAAGAAATCTAAAGTCTGAAATTTGCATTTCTAACAAAGTGATGCTGTGTATTTAGAGCCTACATTTTTTTAGAACCAATGTTTCAGAGCTATGCAAGGTGAATGCCAAGTGATAGTAACAAAGACTAGTGCAATAGAGCTGCTGGCAAAGGAAAGCCAATGACTGCCAGTGACACTAGCAGCTAAGCAGTATACAAGGGATTCTCTCCTAGCACCTGGAGAGCATGGCCCTGCCAGCATCTTGGCTTCAGACACACCTACTGTCTGTTTTAATGGCCCAGCTTCGGTACTTGGTTATCTAGGAAACTAATACAATGATCAAGAATGCAAGTAGACTACACAAAGCTGTACACAATTTCAAATTCTATATATTACCCAACATTCATGAGTTTAAATGTTCTTTTATGTGTAGCTTTCATTGTAATCAGTTTTCCTGTTTCAGAATCTCCCCAATACTGCTTCTTCTTGTCCTCAATGTGCAAAGCACCATGCAGCACAGGTGTTAGGTAACTTACTTCTATTCTCTTTTCGGTTTCTTTCATCTTCTTGTGAGCCTAATACCAGCTTCTTTATTTCCTCTCCAATGGACACTTCTTACTTTGATACATTACAGTCTAGGGTATGTATTTTCCCAGGATATTTCAATTAGCTGCAAAATAAAACTTTATGTACACACTGAAATTCCTCTTTCATCAGATTTTAAGGTAAAATACTAACTTCACATTTATGGAACAAGTCTCTCTATTTTGCTTTCATAATTTAAAAGAGTGCCAATCTCACTGAGTTTCAGGGGGAAAAACTGTACCTTTCTTTCATTAGACACTTGGCTCAAAAAACAAAGTTTTTAAAAACAGATTTGCATTGAGAAGCTTAAATTTAATACGTGAATTGAACTGACTATTTTCCAGTTCGGGTTTTATTTATAAATGTACTGTCCCCAAAATTTCAATCAGTGATACTACTATACAAAGTCTCTATCCTGGTTTATAAAGTTAAGCTACATAATGCAATTCTTATTTCAGCACAAATCAATATATAAATAGCACTAGCCTAGCAGAATACTTTTCTATTTCGACGGTCAGGTAAACAATTCCTTACACGTACTCCTAAATAAATTTATGATAAATTTCTAGAATTTGTAGATATGTATTCAGAAACTTGGCATAACCTAAAAAAATTGAAAAAAGTCTCTAACTGGCCAGTAACCACAAGATATTTTTAAATGGTGTACCCTAAGTAAAAAGATATAGAAAAACAAATTCCAGACAAATCTGAAAGCCATTTAAGAGGTCTCCAGGAGTACTAAAAAAATCATTCTCTTTTCCTACAAAGAATTTTAAATGAATCATACTTTCCTTACTAAATCACTGCTTTACTTAACATGTGGCGAAAAGAGTTAACTGGTAACTTGAAACACTATACTCATTTAAACTGTACATCAATATACACTAAGGCTGGCAGAAAATAAGTGCAGTTTATCATACACAATACTTAGAACACGGAGTATCAGGTGCACAAGATCATCTGACATTTATCTGATACGGGACTGTAAAGCTGTGTCATCTAAATACCTTTCAAAACCTCAAGACTCCCAGCTCTCAAACTTAAACCAGAATGAAGCCACCTGAAATATGCGCTTTTTTTGTGGCACCCAGTAAGAGCTACTTATGTTCCTAGCCTAACCTCTAGTAAATCAGTAATTTCTGGCCATTACACATTACCTAATTTACTATGAAACATTAAACTTCTGACTCTGTAACTTTTAAACTCATAATGAAATCAATTCATAACTAGTGCAATAGTTTTCAATCTTCAAAGTAGTGAAAGAAAATATCGTGACCCTCCCCCACAATGACTTGAGAAATTTCGTGTTTTTCCAAAATGTGTAGTTTCTGTTGCTGATGTTTTAAAAAGGGAGGCAGCAGGCGTTAAGGGTTGATCCCTACGTTTCAGTCGTCTTTTGATAGAACCCAATTCATCTGCAGTCAAAGCGGTGTGGACAAACTTGCCAGCCCTCACAGTCATCCCATCAAAAGTGCAAGGAGGGGAGAAGCGACACAGGGCTGCCTTCCTCGTCCACGTAGCAAGTGCCCCGACCCACACCCGGCTCGTGCACCCAGCAACTGGGAAACTTACAAAATAAAACCGCCCCAGCGTACAAACCTGAGGCGCGCAGCCGGCCCCGAGCCCGAGCTCTCGGGGAGGCGCCGGCCGCACACCTGAGCGCCGGGCCGCCGCCGGGGACCCCGCATGAGGACCGGGCTGGGGCGCCGGGGACCGCTAAGCGCCGCGCCGCGCGGAGCCGAGGGGCGCGGGAAGGCGGAAGGGAAGGACGGCGAGCGGCGGCGGCTCCGCGCCCCTGAGGCAGCGGCCGAGCGCTCGGCCCGGCGGGAGCCGCGAGGCGCCGGGCAGGAAGTGGCTGCGCCGCCCGCGGGAACCGCACGGAGACCCCGCGGCACCTGTTCGGCCGCGCTGACGCGGGTCCCAGCCTTCGCCGCCCTCCCGCGGCCCGGGCGGGAAGCGGGCGCGCAGCCCCGCCGCCGTGGACCCGCGGCCGAGGGCGCCGCCGCCGCCGGCGCCGTACCTGACATCGGCCGGGCGCCCCCTCGCCCCTCCTGGGGGGCGGAGAGGGGACGGCGCGGGCCGGCGACCTCCGCTCCTCCGGGCAGCCGCAGAAGTCGCTCCTGGCCGCTAGCCGGGGCCGCCCGCGGCCGCGCAGATCATCCCCCGACAGCGGCGGCGGCCGAGGCGGGCCCAGCGCCCGCCCGCCCGCTCGCTGGCTCCGCCCCTCCCCGCAGCGCGTCCAAGCCACGGCCCGCCCACGGCGCCGCCGCCGCCACCCAGGGGTCTCCTAGCGCTGACGTCACCGCCGCTCCAGCCTCGGGGAAGGGCCGAGCAGGAGGGGGAAGGGGGCGTGGCCGCGGGGACGTGCGGGCGCGACGATTGGCTGAAGGGCTCACGCTCCGCCCCCTGCGAAGGGGTCTGGGAAGTCGGGGCTTTCACCGCGTTAGGTTTCTTTGCAGCCCTCTTGCGGTTGTGTTTATTGATTTTCATCCTTCTCAGCTGCTCTAGTGCCCTGCTCTAGCTTCCGGGCTTAGGGGAGTCTAAAGCGAGAAAGCCCCAGGAACTGAAGCGAGGGGTGCCTGAGGGACCTCTGTGTGAGGAACAGGCTCTAACCCTGCGTATAATCTGCTCTTAACCAGTTCTTTTCTTTCTCTGGTTCTTTCTCCATACTCTCTTTATTCAGTATCTTTCTGGTCTTAATAAAACCTGACAAGATGAGATATGCAAAAAGATGTTGTGTAACTAGTGAGCCCGGAAATGCCGGAGAAAACCCGACAGTGATTCCAGAAAGCCTCCTTGTAGAACATAAGCATGATCTTTAGTTTTGTCAGTGTTGTTATTTTGCCCTGCAATATCAGGAAGAGGTTCCTCCAGGCGTCGCAAAATTCAAGCTCTCTTCCTTGACATAGGGCAAGGAAGCAGGACACTGTCTTTGGAATAGGGTGGGCAGCCACTGTTGAGGCAACCCCGCCATAGGAGGCCGGAGTGTCACTGGTTTGAGTTGGTCTGTAAGGCTGAAAAAATAGAATTTAACTCACCCTTTTAAAATAGATTTAGAGGTTCGCTGAGTCTTGTTGCAGGAAAACAATTTTCGGGACGTGCTCTAAGAGACAAGTAGGATTTATTAGGCAAAGACAGCAAAAGTATCACAGAGAAAGCAGAAAGTAAGGAACCCACAGGCAAATGAGCCTGGAGAGGGTGTCCAAATGGATTCTCAGCTTAGGACCTTTATACAAAACAAAAACAAAAACAAAAACAAAAAAAACCTATATTGCTAAAATTACCATTAAAACACAACAAAGACATTCTTTATATGGGGTATGAATATCATTCCTGAGCAAGAAAATTTCGCCTTTGTTATTTGAGCTTCCAGGTACCGGGCCTTGGTCACTGATGCCACCTTCACTGAATCTTTCCGGCTCCCTCTCTTTGGTTTGGTCTTGTGGCTGCCTGTAGCTCCCTTTGCCGGGACCCTGCTTACAGCCTTCACATAATAAACTGCCAGGCTCCTAAACTGTGTTTCTTATTTGAGTCAATTTATGACCTGGGTAACTTCAGCTTTGTCCTGGAAGTTGCAGTCTTTTTACGAGGTACAGTTGTTAGTTATGATTTTCTTGCCTCCTACCTTTTGTTTTTTTCCATCTTGCCACAGGAGAACCAGTGTACACCTTATAGGTGTCAACCATCATCTGCAAGGCCCAACCCCATGATGAGGAAGCTGCTTCTGTTACCAGGTGTTGGGGTGTTAAGAGTCTCCTGGAACTGATTTCTAGATTCTTACCGAAGTTTTTATCAAAGATAGGAAAAAAACAGGCTCTGCAGATCAAGTTTTGGACAAGTAAAAGTAGGAAAAGAAGTACACCCTACAGCATGTGGGTGCAGCACCATGCAGGAGAGAACATAGTGGCAAAAACTCAACAGGACATCTTTTTGTATCACACACGCCTCAGACTGATGTCAGGTGTAGGTCATCTTAGCAAAAACCTGTTCAAGATCAGAAGTTCATGTGCGGGGCTTTGGGAACTGTTCTGTGCATGTGTCTTGAGGTTTTGTAATTAACAGGTCTCACCTGCTTCCCTAATCAATTTTGCCACCCCCTAATCTATCTTGGTCTCTCTTCCTTTAATTACCTTACCCAGGCACTTCTTCAGCACACAAACATAGCTATTCAGAGTTATGAGCTCTGAAATTAGCCTGTTTGAACTGTGTTATAATGAACCAGTCAACCCTGGGCTATGTTCCTGTTCAGGCATCAGTTGTAGCACATCAGTCTATTTAATGGTCCCAGGTTCCTTCCCAGATGCCACATGTGGGGAACCTGCCCACCCTGATCTTTCCACACCCAAGGCACCACTTGTAGGGATCTAGTCCTGCTAGTTTGTCACTGACACAGTGGTAAACAAAGATGAAAGACACAGAGTCAGTTTAGCATGTGGGAAGCCAGAGGGCTCCTGCCTCTTCTGGGTAGAGAATCCTTAAGCATCTGGCTCATCGTGCTTTTATTCACTCAAACATGGGTACAAGAAATTAAAGTAACCAAGATTCACCTGCCTTCCATTATCCATTAGTACATGGCCAGGTAAACAACCTGATCTCAGCTATATTAACTTTTCCCTAGAACCAGCAATGTGCCATCATCTTTGCATGTTGCCAAAGGAGTATAACCTGCTACCTTTTTCCTTTGTGCTCACACAGGAGGCCAGTTAGGCCTCAATTCTCCTTAACTGTTCTGCCACACTGTGTCTTAGTCCATTTTCAATTGCTAATAACACAATATCACAGACTGCAAATTTAAAAGAAGAGGGTCATATTGACTGGTTCTGGATAAAGGTCAAGGGGCTGCATCTGGTGATGGCAGTTTTGCCAGATAGACAGTCCTGAAATGAAGCATATGGCAAGAAACAGAGCCCAAAAGAGACTTAGCTAAACTGACTTTCATAGCAGACCCACTCTCAAGATAGCCCCTTAACCCATTAATCATATAAATGGATGAAGCCATTCTTGAGGGCAGAATCCTAGTAATTCATAAAGGTCCTGTCACCGGGAAGCCAGGTCCTAAAGAAACAAAACACTGAAACCTCACTTCCTTGATCCCTGGTTCTTTGTGCCACTGCAAGAATTCAATCAAAACAGATAGATGGCCATGTAGAAGTATAGGTACAGCTTATTTAATGTAGATATAGAGTTATACCTTCAAGTGAGAAGGCAGGGAATGTCACAAAGACATATGCACTGTGCCTTTGGATACATTTTTATTTACATACAAGTTGCTTTTGAGCTTTAGGGAACTATGATGATTATCAGTGTTTTATTTATGCAACATGTATTCTTATTGACATTTTTCTTATTGATTACTTTGGAATATCAAGATCTCAAAAATGTCTTCCTTGTACCAATATAGTAAAAATGACCTTGTCTCCAAAATTGTTACACAGATTTAATGCAATCCCAATCAAAATTCCAATAGCATATCTCACAGAGTTGCAGAAAATAATCCTAAAATTCATCTGTAGACTAGCAAAGGTAATTGTAGGTAACAAAAGCAAAGAAGGGGGCATCACAATCCCTGACTTGAAACTATACTACATAGCTACTGTCATAAAAATAGCATGGTACTGGCAAACAAAACAAAACAAAACAAAGAAACAGTCCCAATGATCAGTGGAACAGATCAGAAGATCCAGAATCAACTCCAAACATACTCAGCCACCTTATCTTTGACAAAGGAGCCAAACATGTTCACTGGAAGAAAGATAGCCTCTTTAACAAATGGTGCTGGAAAAACTGGCTTTCCACATGCTGAAAACTAGAACTAGACCCATGTCTATAGTCATGCAGTAAACTAAAATCAAAATGTATCAGATCGGAGGAGGTAAAGATGGCGGAACAGTAAGCAGCAGAGTAAACAGTCTCTCTGAGAGAAACAGTTCAGATGCTGGAATATCACATCATGGAGAGGACAAGAAGGAAGCAAGTGGGTCCCCTGGACCAAGGAAGAATCTAAAATATGACTCGAAGCCCACAAAGAGAATAAAAAGAATTTAAACGAAGAAGAAGGTGGTGGCTGGCAGC
>RJWT010016747.1:0-19692 GCA_004365215.1 Cuniculus paca | reverse complement strand
GTTTCAAAATCAAACATGTTCCTAAGGAATCTGATTTGTGGCAGATGGAGAACAAAACCTTCCAGAGGGAGGGCTGTTAAATGAGTCTTAATTGCTTGCACATGAAAATATAGTGACTAAGATTGTGTGCACAATTAGGAATTTAAACATGTAGAAAAGAACTGACTAAAGAAACAGGCAGACATTTTTGCAGGCTTGGTTAATTTCTTAAGAACATGAAAAATAAGGGACAAGTTAGTAAAGGAAAACGACTTTTTAAAAAAAAAAGTAGCTATTTACTTCATTTTTGCTTACGTTGAGCTTTCAATTCTAAAGACAATTTGCCTTTGAAAATCACTGATGAAAGTGTCATAGCATTGTTAAGAAAAACTTGTTTATTCAAGAATTAAGTACTTTAGTTCCTACTGTGTACTACACATTAAACTTGGGGCTTATTCATCTCATTTAATCCTTCTTTTACACTCTGAGATAGGTTTGCAATAATTATTCCATTTTATAGATGAGAAATAAAAGCTCAGAAAATAATGCTCCCAGGGCCAAATGGCTAACAATGGCATAGCCAGGATCCTCTGTACTGATTAAATAAAGCCAAGGTCCACCCTCTTACAATGCTTAGCTCCTTCCCTGAAAAAGACACATACCTTTAAAAAAATGAACCCTGTAGATGGCATACTTTCAGTTTTGAATTAATGATGCCTTCTTTGTATTGAACAAGTTAGAGTGCCATCGGTGTACAGCACAGAGTTAGTACTATGATTTGGATAAATAATGTTCTCAAGGTTCATGTGCTCATAGGTGGGGCTTCTGAAGGTGATGAGACCACACAAGCACTAACTCATCAATGATGAGTTTATAGCTGAACTGCTTATTGGCAGGGGGGCCCTGGTTGGAGGAAACAGGTCACTGGGTCTTGTCTTTGGAGGAGGTATCTCTTCTTAGATTGTTTCTTTTGTCTCTTATGGTTGCGAGAGTTGAGTAGGTTTTCTCAGCCAGACTCTTCCACGTGACGCTTCTTCCCTTCAGCCAGTCAACCATGGACTGACACTTCTGAACCAGTGAACCAGAACAACTCTTTTCTCTTTTAAATTGCTTATTCAAGGTATCTTATCCTAGCAATGTAAAAGTGACTAACACAGTCAGGCCTGGGGACAGACTAGATGCTGTTAAAGTACGGTATGGAAGGCATGATTGGTCCCTGGTGAAGTAAACGGCTATGCCGAGGGAATGGAAAGTCTAGACTAAATGGAATGGAGGCTGACATGATGGATTTAGGAAAGACCAGAACCTACTACATACTGGATGACTTGGAAGCTTGGACAGGTATGGAATGGAGGAGCATGGTGGTTTGGTGGAAGTATCCAGTCACAGTTGGCACCATGATGGCTCTGTAGGAAGGAGATATGGACAAAACAAAGCTCTACCCGACTGGTTCTGCCATGGTGTGACACCCTGCAGAGCCTGAGGTTTGGCCTTCCCACTCACAGTGACACTAAATTTGCAAGTAGGTGCATCGTGCAGTGTTCTGCAGTGGGCTTCCACTGGTGCTAGGCAACCTGAATCCAGCTTATGCCATGGATGGACTAAAGTATCCTTTTAGGTGACCTCAGATTCGTCTTTTGATTCTTTCTTCTTGGAAAACTTTTACTTATCTGGGATGAAGGTGGAGATGGTGAAGATGGAGGCACTAAGGGGCCTTTGATGAATTCCAGCGTATACCTATTCATGCCCAAATGTTCAACAGTGTACCACTAAATGAATGTACCACTAACTCACTCACATATTAGAGCCCACTCACATGTTACTCTCAGAAGGTTGAGAGGGCTGGATATACTGCAATTCTCTTTGTATTATTCGTTATTCCTTAAAGTAAAACTAACTATCGATGACTTATTAGACAACAATCCAACTAGATTACTATTCAGTAAAGATCAGAAGAATGATGATTATTCTTTGCTTTGGTTTCTACACTTGCAAGTGAACCAGGAGCCACAAGTCATTCTAATGGTACCTTGTATAGAACTAAAGCATGTAAGAGGAACAAATAAATGAGTGGATAGAATAATAAGATGGTTAAATGATTTGTGTGTCTTTAGAGGAACTGAGTTCTCAGGGATACACAAACAGTTCCCATCCCACATCCCTAACAAACCATGTATTACAAAAAGCAGCTATCTCACTATAATCGATAGGTATTTGGCCCATCAGCATTTATTTCCCCTAAGAGTACCATAATTTCTTTAAGGAAATTCCTTGGTATCTCTACCGGATAATCTTAATAATAATAGAGCCAACAATGATTGAGTGTTTAGTATGTGCCTTACATTTTGCTTCATTTTTCATAAAGCCAAAAAAAAATCCATGACCTCCCCATGATGTAATAATTATTATGCTCACTTTTAAAAGGAGGACCTTGAAGCTCTGCAAGGTTAAATGAATTGTTTGAGAGGAAACATATGTAAGTGAAGGAGCTAGAATGTGAACGCACAAACTCTGACCCTATAACTCAGGGTCTTGCTACTACATTATCCTACATAGTCTGCCAAAACTGAAGATACACACCTTGTTTTCATTTAGCCAAGACTCAAAATACAAACTAGACCACTTAAGACACTTTTACTGCAGTATTACCTTTTAAATACAATAACAAGGAGACTCAAAACAGCCACAGGGACTTCACTGTCTTGCTCCTACCATGGGACATTCCTCCTGATGCCTGGCTTTGTGTACGCTGAAAAAGCATTGATTTCTCAAAACCTCATCCCTCTAGTCACCTCAGGAATTCCAGAGAACTGGGAAAATGTTCAATATTCTTCCACTAAATTTTCACTTTGTATAGGTTATCAGTTTCGTTTTGTCCTGAAACCAATCCCGATCACACTGTCTCTATCAATGTGCCACTTAGGAAAACCTGTGTATATGTTTATTTCACATGCCTCCATGATTCAGATATCAGGGATCTCTGTCTTGAATTTTTTTCAGGGTCCAAGTCATACTTTTTTCACACTCTTCAAAATTGTCTTATCCCTTGACAGTGGCTTCAGTTTTGGAGAAAGCCTCATTAGGCTAATTTGGTATCCTGGATTGGGATTTGCAATTATATTGGAAATAATGTTTCTGATTAAAACACAGATATTATGTGTATGAGATGGCTTTTTCTTACATGGCCCATCAATTGTACTAGTCATTTCAAAAATTGTTCAGCAATGGCAATTGGGATCAAATAAGATTGCTTTCAAATATGACTACTTGGAGGATCAACGATAACTGAATGACACAATATATACTGATAGGTTATATTGCTTCTTGAGATATACTTTCCACAGACTGTTTAATATGATCAAATACCACATACCAGATGTTGTGCTAAATTCTTTTTTTTTTAACCTGAATCAACTTTGAATTTAGAAAAATACAGTTTTATTTTTCTTTCTACTTGAAGAGAAAACATTAAAGACATTTGAATAATTTGTTCAAGGTCACACACAAAGTGGATGAACAGGACAGTCAACCATGAAACAATGGCTGCTTTGAGATTTTCCTGAATCAAGATCTCTGATGTTCCTCTGCTGCCTATGTTATGACTTGTACAAAAAAACAAAAAACAAAAAACAAAAAAAAACCTCCAACAGAAACTACCAAAGTTTGGAAGCATTTTAAAGAGGCAGGAAGGAAGAGAGGAAGGAAAAAAAACCAAAATCTGTTTCTATATAAACAATTTTCACCAAATAGCACAGTCAGTCTGCAGTCAGCGCCTGCAGAGTATCTTACAGACTCTTACTGCTCCTTAGTACCACAATGAGCCCCTCTTTTCCAGTTCTCCCCTTGGCTACCTGGAAAACATTCCTTCTTTTACTGCTCTCAGCATTTTCCTTTCCCATGCTGCCAAGTTATCCTTAAGCTTCTGTGTTACTTCCCCAATCCCTTCCTACTCTGTAACCAAAATAATGGCGCAAGTAGCTTCCTATTTCTCTTAGGAAAGAGACCTCATCCTCTCCCATTTTTCTTCTCCTCCTTCTTTCTTGTTTCACTTATTCATTCATCTATAAATGCTTTTATATACTTAATACTCTTTGTTATTCAACAGAACTTATTGTATCTTTGCAAGTTCCATAAATTTCAAGAGTAATGATTCTAAGGCTCAGCAAAGGTGTTCCAGGCAGGCTTTACTGGGTCTTCAGGACCTGTGCAGAATCCTTTACACACCAGGGACTAAATGAGTGAAAGAGCAAACCTGGAAGACACACAGAAATGAAGTTTCGCATGTGGCTAATTCAGTGTACAATATGCAAACATCAAAATATGATCAGAACAAAAATGCACTAATATCCATGTTTCGCCAGGCATGTTGATTAGAAATACTTCCACAGGGCCAACGGGGCCACAGTAAGAGCCACACAAAGGGAGAAGATGGCATACTACAGAGCACTGAATGTTTCGGGATCAGATATACCCGGTGCAAACGCATGTAGGGGTTGTAGAGCTAGAAAATTGCATTCTTAGACACGGTACCCAAGAAGATAACAGACATGAAGAGCCTCCCACAAGCCTTCACACAAAGGCGAGAGGCAAATCCCCAACAGGCAGCGTTTGCTTTTACAGAGGCTTCAGGTAGTGAGTGAGTGAGCCGCCCCGAAGCAAGGAGCGTGTGATAGCTCAGCCACTGCTTCACCCCGGTTCATCTGTGACGCTCCCTCTGCCTCACTTCTCTTGAGACCCGGGGCCTTCCTGGTGGATGCTCTGGCCCTGAGCAGTCCAGTGCCAACGGAAGGATGAGGAAGGGGACTGTGGGAATTGATGAATGCTGGAAGAATTCTAAGTCCCAGGCAGGTGTTCTTTCTTTAACTTATATAACTGACATTTTTGGATTTCCCTAAGGGTTTCTCTGCATCCATAGATCTTAACTGTCTCCTGCTCTACCCTCTGCTCTCCTATGCCTTCAGAAATAGGTGGCACAGATTTATTTTCTGCTCTCCAATGGAAAAAGAAAATAAAGTGGTGAAAGGGAAAAAGAAAAAAAAGATTTATCTGAAATTCCTATGGAATAACTTTGGGGAGTGGAAGACATAACATCTTGTGTATATTTGGGTATATATTGTGGTAACTTTTAAGGAAGAAAGGACATAGCATTCTGTTTCAACATAAGGCTTCATCTATACATTTTCATTTGCTAGGTGTGTATGTTCAATCAAATTATTTTATTCCTCTGGCCCATTTTCTCAAGTATAAAGTAGGAATAGCACCAGTGTCTACCCTTTGGATTGCTATAATGTGTCGCAAGACCACACACCTACAATGTCCTGTATATATCAAATGTCAGTAAATGTTAACTTTCATTAATATTAGTATTAAAATATAACCAACTGATTTTAAAACTTTTTTTTTGAGAAAGTAAAAGAAAGGACTGTGAGTGAATTGTTCATTTATTCAGAGTTAAATAATTCAGTGCAACATTTAAGAAATAAAATTTGGGAAATTAATTCTAAAGGTACTTTAAATGTTCTTCCCTACCACCATCATTATATTTCTGAGTATGCCTAGAACAGATTTTAAGACTCAAGTAGATAAGAAGTACTTTATGGTAAAGGGAGTAACTAGAGTGCTGCTTTTGTTGCTCTTTGCTTGTCTTTTTAAGAGGAGATTTGGTGCTGCATTTGTGAAGACAGAAAGAATGCAATCACTAAACACAACTTTTCCCAAACTCACTCCTTTCCCCATACACAAACATAGATGTTATACTTCAATCTTGTATACATTTTAAGAGATAACAAAGATGAAGACCCTGATGAAGGCATCCATGATGACAAGGATTAGCTTTTCCACTAATCACAGAGCTCTTCACACATATTATCTCGTGTGTCCTAGATATCACAGAGTTGGGGGTGGGTATCACCATATTAATTCAGTGAAACAGGACTTTCTCAACAGATTACCAGCCACTCAGTGACAACACTGTACACGGGCAGCATTCTCACTTAGTTCAATACACTACTATTCCCCCAAATTTGACCCATCAAATTTTCCACGGAGGATCACTTGTTAACAAGAAAGATTTTGAGCTTATGCCAAGGATTCTCTTCTGGAATGCCTGGAAATCTGTCTTTCTGTATTTGTATTCAAATACCCCTATGGGGATTCCTTTGATCAGGAAGGTTTGAGAAGTTTTGCCCTTTTCAGTTGAAGGCAGTGAGGAAGGGATACTGGTAGGAATGCACTTCGTTGATATTTAGATTCTCGTATAAAATGGTAGCTTTTCTCATCAATTAGAAAATAATAGAATAGTCATGCCATGTGCTCAATAATCAGTAGAGTGCTGCTCTATCCAGAAGATATTAGTATTTGAAAATGCAGTTTACAGTTGATTGTGGACCCCAATCCTCAAATATCATCAGGGAGTATCTCATCTGTACCTTTTCTAGCAAGGAGAGGCTGTCACAGAGACCTGAGATATCCCTACATGCTGTCACTAGATCTTTTATAAAAGGGCACTGTCTGCATTTGCCAGTCACTAGTCAACATCTAAAAATGTCTTAAATTGAATCAAATGTGTGCAATGTGTTCTTCAAAGTAGAAACATTCTTTTACATTAAAATTTTTTTATTATGAGATTTTTTTTACAGCTAAATAGAATCCTGATATTATTTTGAATTTGGGTTTTTTTAATCTTTTATGCACATTCATAACATGATTTCATTTTTAAATTCTCCCTCACTCTCCAACATCAATCAACTGTCAACTTTGCTCTACTCTCTCTCTCTCTGAAGAGTTGTAAATCTATTCCCTCTTCTCCACTGCCAGTCACATCACCCCAGGTGATGGTCACTTTCTTTATCATGCACAAGGCCTACATTTGTTGTCATTCTAAAATGTATATTTGCTTTCCTTAAAAATGACTGATTAAAAATAATTAAAAATGATTGAGGGGGTTGAGGGTGTGGATCAGTGGTGGAACACTTTCCTAGCATGTCTGAGGCCCTGGGTTGAATCCTCAGCACTATAAAAATCAACCAACCACACAAATAAGCAAACAAATAAGTAAGATTGATGATTTTTCATTGTCTATAAAATGAAGTCTATTGCCATTTACCTAAGGTTGCAATGAGAATTCCTCAAGCTACTGTTGGAGTCCCACGTGCACTTATAACTCTACCTGCATTTACTGTTTCCAATACCCTGATCATCCTGCCATATGTAATTGCTGCTGGGTTTTTCACTGAGATAACCTTCCCTAACCACATGGAGAACAATATATTCTTCAAATATATATTCTTCAAAGCGCACTGGACAGCTTTTCCTGGGTACAACCACTATCGCCCTTCTTTCAAATATGTATATTTGAAGAAACTTAGCTACTAATTAATCCTTACAACTTTTTCTCCCCAGATTATCAACTCCCTGAAGCGAGTAGTCACATTCTGCTTCAACATCTACCTTGTTGTATACCACAACAGGTAGCAAGCAGAAAATACCTATTGACTACATAAATAATATCAATAGCATTAATGTTATAGTAACAATGATAACTAATATTTCATAAATGCATTCTAGGTATCAAGAATTACTTTAGGCAGTGAACTAGGATTTACTGGATTAAAAAACGAATATCAGCAAATTAAGTAAATTGACCAAAATTTACTTGTTTAGTTAGAGGAAAGCTGGATTTCCAACCTAAACAGCTAGACTCAAACTTACTGCTGCACTGATTAAATGAATATTTGACATCCACCATTCAATTATTTTAACTAAAGTTGTAACAAAGTATGCAAATCAGTTATTAAGGCAATAGAGATACACTTAAATGATTTCCATGATTTGAGTTTATCACTTCCTTTCATCATTTATAAAACGAAGTATAACTTAAATCTCTTCCTGGTCAGAAAGTCACTATGTCAATCATGCTCTTTTTAATATATTGATAGATATAATTCTACTTTTCTAAATAATAGCATAAGATGGCAAAAGAAATTATGAAACAAGTTATATACTTAAGGCTGCAGTAGCTTTTCCCGCTCTAATAGATGAGGTGTTTAGTAAAGAGTTGTGCTCCAGGCACTTAAGGAAATCTTTCTCATGGGAGGTTTTTGCTTTATAAAATTAAATTGCTTTGGCTTACAAATTCAGGCACTAAATGTTTTAAGTAAAAAGTAAAATAAGCAAAATCTCCAGACAAGTCAATGTATAATCATGTACATATATGACCTTTAATTTTTTTATTAAAGCTATTAAACATAATGCATTGTTAGCATTTTTCAAGCACAGTGTAAATTAAACTTACCAAACACTCATTCTCTGCAAATATTACAGAGTTACTACAACTATATTTTGTTCTTGTTGAAGGAAAAATAAAAAGGACTACAGGATGCAACCAGTGCCTTCTAGTGGCTGATGAGAAGGGTGATGATGGCTTGGTCTCCTGTCTACCTTACGCGAGTCTCCTAAGGACTTTTATGTCTCTCACGTAGATCCCTTCCTCCTCCTTCTCCTTTTCCTCCTCCTCCTCCTTCTTCCTCTTTCTCTCTCTCTCTATCTCTCTCTCTCTATCTCTCTATCTCTTTCTCTCTCCTTTTTTAGACAAGGTTTCTCTATGTAGTTCTAGCTGTCCTTAAACTCACTCTGTAGCTAAGGCTGACCTGGAACCCACGGCAATCCTCCTGCCGAGTGGAGTGCTGGGATTATAGATGTGTGCATTGAATCATTAGCTCAAATAACAACAAAATAGTCATTCCAGTTTAATGTCTTTGTTATTCTTTCCTGGACTGGAACTGCCTTTGTGCTGTTTTATGCACATCACTGCATCACGTGTCTCCCTCTGTAGGTAAAGAGAGGGCAATTGAACCAATTTCTTTGATTGGATATAAGATCTTATATTCTCCAAAATCCAAAGTCCTTTGCCTTAGGCAGGCTATATTTTAGTCCCAAGGATAGAGAATCAGTGGATGAAATTAAAACAGCTCTAACTATAAAAACACGCCCAATGAAAAGCTAGAACAAGATATTTTCTAATTTTCAAATGCATGTAAAATAATCCAGTGTTATATCCATGACTCAGAAATTAATATTCTTCAATACTTTAACTTTTTTTTTAATACTTTCACTTTCTCTAAAACATATACTTCTATGAGTCTGAAAACCACTTTATTATTATTTTATTGTTTAGTGGTATAAGAAGGGCCCTGGACATGGCAAAAGGACATGTTTATTCCTGACTGTGACACTAAATAGCATTTTCTGTCATAAAGTCTTGGTTTTCTCACCTTTCAAACAAAGGAATTTAAGTAGATTTTCTCTGAGTCACATTCCTGCGTGAAAACCCTCAAGTTGAAGATGATTATAATAAAGTGGATGAAAATCCAGAAATTCAGAAACATACTGAAAGTGAGATTGAGAAGACATGATAAGATTTCACAAGGCAGGTACAGAACACTTTTTCTGAACACCATTTGTAAATGAAAGGACTGATTGCACTGCAATCATGGCTCTACTCCAAAAACTGGGCATCCCTGTGCCATTTCCTGTTTTCCCCCTCCTTGGTGCTGCCACACAGAACTGCAGGTGAGCCTCCCTAGAAAGCAGGAAACTAAAAATGTCCTGCAGTTACTGTGCAATAACAAAGTCATAAATGAAATGTAGTAGAAAAACTGTTACAATCTCATCTTCCTTTGCCACCTCTACTCTTCCAGTTTTTAAATTAGCTTTAGGAACAAAAAATATTGGACACCAGGCTAAAAGAAACACTTGGTGAGCTCACTGAGCATTCTTTACATAAAGCTTAGCTGCACTTATTTCTCTGTTCTTTCTTTCTTTAGGTACGAGGGATCAAATTCATAACCTCATGTTTACCAGGCAGGCACTGTGCCACTGAGCTATATCCCTGACCTGATTTCTCCATTCTTTAAATGAAGAAAAAACACATGCGTGAGACAGGGATTATACTCAGGCTCAGAATGCTGCACCCCAGTCTTTTGTCGTATTACAGTTAAGGATTGAATGTGCGTGCCCCTAAAATTTCCACTGAAATCTTAACCCCTGATGTGGTGGTCACAGAAGGTGAGGCCTTTGGAAGAGAGTTAGGTCATGAGGGCACAGGCCTTGTAAATGGGATTAGTGACCTTATAGATGGATCTGATCTCTTGTTCTGTTTCCATCTTGGAAAAGGGACCTCGCCAGAACCTGATCATGCTGGTGCATTGACCTCAGGCATTCAGTCTGTAGCACTATAAGAAATAAATGCATGTGGTTTATAAATTTATGAAGACCAGTCTGTGGTACTTTTTATTGCAGTCTGAACTGACCCCACTAGTTCTACATATGTATAGAGTGGGCCCTGGAAACAAATCAGTAAGATAAAATGGAAAGGACTCATTGACAATTCTCTGTAACACACCATGCAAAAAAGCACACATGGTAACTCATTCGACCTAGCAATAACAGCATGAGATTGGGAAAACTGAGGTAAACAAAGGGTAAATAACTTGTCCAGGGCCACACAGCCCTGAATTTGAGTTGTAGACAGATACTGTACCTCCAATGCACAGTTTTTGTGGGCACATGAGTGACGCTCTGCAAAACCCTTCAGGGTGCCTAGAGCTGCACACACCACTGACATGGCCTTCTGCTCAGCCACGACCATCACTACCGAGCTGTACTGCTCTGGCAGGACTTAAGCAAAATTTCTAGAAGGCCTTATTCATGCAAAGGGTGCTCAAGTCCAGGCATTGCCCCAGGGTCTCAATATTTTGTGAAAGTATCTAGGGACCACCATGTGTTTTCTTCCAATAAGTAAGACCAAATCTATACCCTCTGAGTGTAGCTGTTTTCTTGTGTATCTGGTCTGGGTTGCACCCAATCATGTCTGTTGGACCTAATTCCCACTGACACCTACAGCTGTTCTAGAAGGTTGCTGCCTTACCTGTAAAGACTCATATGTGACCTCTCAAGCTTGAAAAAGAGACTAAACTAGCACTGTATTGTGCTCAAACCACAAAATCAGTTTTATTATACAAATGGGAGGGAGGAGGGGAGTTGTTTTTCATAGGAGTACACTGAAAGTCTGGAGCAGCCCTTCTTTCACTAGAAGTCCCAGGCACATGCTCCCCAAAGTGGAACTGTTCACTCCCCAAAAGGCTCGGGAAAATACTTAGAAGTGACGGATTTGGTTCCAACCTCCGTCTTAGTTTAAGCGCATTTATACTGAATTTGAATTTCTAAAGAAGAAATTTGTTACTCAAATATTTATTTTGGTATATAGGAATTTTTGCAGTTGCCCTTTTTGATCAGTATCAAGAACAAAACTGGTAAACTGTATGGACACCGTGAAAAGGCAATACCAAAATCATTACCAACAAGAATGTGAAAAGCAAACATGGAAAAGAGAACCAATGATTAAATAGTCATTGAAATACAAACTATATTTGATAGGCTTTTGGAAAAGAAGACAGCATTAACAACTGTTCCAGAATCAAATCAGATATGATGACCACAATCACGACCATTTGATTGGACAAGACAAAGAAAAATTTCAAGCACAGTTTACTCACTGAAAACTTGATAGGAGCTCCTCAGCATATTATGGGTTGGGGTCCAAAAAAGACATTTGAGTCAAATGAAGTACTGGTCTAGTTTGGAAGATATGTTAATTTTCTTCTGGTAGTAATTTTCGAAGTCATAGGTTTTCTTTTTTAGGCCATGATTTTAACGAATCAATTGTGGTTTCAAGAAATTATTAAATTTAATTTGGTTTCAGACTGAGCAAAATGAGATCATTCATTCTGCTTTTGGTGCAAATGGGGTCAAGTCTCCTGCGTAAAACAGACTAATATGAACTTGGATAATTTTATTTGTATGCCCTTAACTCCCCTCATCCTTCCTTCCACTTTTTTCCCAAACATCTAGGTGTCTTTTTCTTTTGATGTCATTGATCATTTCACTGTTATAATAATTTCTTCTTTCCCCTCACAAATTTAACTTCTCAGCTCTCTCAGTCCCAATAAAGATTACTGGAATAGAACAGTGTCCCTTCTTACACACAACTGGGATATGGGTTAAACAAAAACTTAGGCCTTTTGTTTATGCTTTCATTTTTCATTAAACTAGAAATTATATTAACACCATGCTGACAACCAAATGTGGATGCAAAATGGCAAGCATTCTAGAGGTAGCTCTCTCTCTCAAAACATATGCGCCCAGAACAAGGTTAAACTGAGTCCAACACAAAGTGAAATGGTTAAAAATACAGAAAATCAGTGAAGATTTTCCAAGGAGCAGTTTAAATATATAACTGGTGACCTCAATGATAGTAAGAATAATGTAAAGAAGAAAAATTTCTTTAACATTTTAGTTTTGCAGTAAGGTGGGGGTACATTATGATGACTCTTAGAAGATACAGTTACTTCCTAGACATGAGAAAAGTAAGTGCCCAGATCTTTCTTACCTGTTATGGTGGCTTTGTTGATGGATGGCTGGTTGCACATGGGTGATCTTCTAACAAAGAAAAATACAAAACAGTAAATATGAGCTGCTTATTGGCCTGAGTGCTCTTTGAGTTATTTTGATACATTTTTAAAAAGGTTTTAATTTAAAGGATTTTTTCAAAGGATTGCTTTAAACTTAGGACATGCAAATGAATATTTATTTCAGACTGACCGATCGAGTTCCTGGGTGCCTTTTTACCATGATTTCAAGTCACACGACAGGGGGAAAAAAAAACCTCAGTTAAAATCTCATGGTGGCAGACATTACGGTGGATTAAACTAACATAAATGTCACAAAGACATACCAGAGAAGGAAAATTTTATTGATTGATTTATTCCATTAGGTTAGGACTTCCAGAACAAATACAGGCTTTTGTGAGTTTGAAAAAGTACTCAATCCATAATTGGCTTCTCTAATGCAGTGGTAAGAAACTTTGTTTTTTAGTATAAAGTCTCATAATTGCCTGTATATTATCAAAGTGAATAATTCCTTATAAATTAGAGGCACTTAAACTTTTTACTATATTTTATATTGGCAAATATCTCTGATGTGTCTACCAGAGAGCTATGTTAACAACTTGTTTAAATAGATACTGTAGCAATCTTAGAAATACCGTATTATAAACCAAAGGTACTTAAAAGGATTCTACCTGGAATTCTCTACTTTTTTCAGATTTTTGCTAAATTCTAAAAGATTATAAAAACCTCAAAGTAAGAAACCATGCTACATGGTTAACCTGTATTTCCTATGAAGCCTGCACAATCTTACCGTACTTGATCAGCAAATTACGTTGAAAACAATGTCATTTACAGAAATTCCATTAAAGTTTTCCGAAATGTAACTTCACAGAGATGTTACTTAAAATTAGCAGCTTTGGAATTACAGCAATCTTTAAAAACACTGTAAGAACAGATGCATTGGAGGACGTCTGCTGAAATATTTGAAGTTTCTGTGTCCGTGTGCTTCTCCTAGTGGCTAACGCTTAATGAACACTTATCATGTGTCAGATGCTGCACTAAACATGCAGTTTAAAAAATGATCTCACTTAATCTTTACAGCAGCCTCAAGGCAGACAGACCCATTGTTCAATTTCAAGGGGGAAAAATAATAAAACCTTGGGAACAGAAAATGTGCTGTAAGTAAGAAAGCTGAGACTTGAACTGAAGTGATGTGATCCTAGTGATACATGCAGTGCTGTTTCGTCATGGGGATATTTAGGGATGCTGGGTGAGCAGTCACACATATGTGTGGATGGGGCCTGGCTCTTTCAGTCTGTCTTACTAGGATGATGAATGTCCTGGCAGCACTCAGGAATCCTTGGGGGGAGCTGTCTGACACCATGCAAATTCTCACTGTTTTCACCACACCTCTGACTGTGAATCATTGTATAGTATACAGGTAATATTTTGGGGTTGAAATTTTGTTTTCAATTGACAATTATCCAGAGTTACTTCCAAATTATCTTAGTTTTTTAAAAATTAATTTGAAATTGCTAAATGCTTCATAAGACAAAAATGCCAATGCTTTAAAATGTTGCTCTGAAATAGCTCTTTTCGATATACTAGTAGTTATATTCTTGCCGAGAGTTTATTATTCAGATGAGATCAGATATGTTCAAAGTGGTATGGTTGTGACTAGAATTTAGTCAGATTATATATTCTGCATTTTAGTTCTAAAAATTTAGAAAAAACCATTTACTTTTGTTTTGGAAAAATATCAAATAAGTATTTCTATACTTTTGTATAGTTTTGGAAAACCAAATTGTTGAACCTTTAGTAATCATGTGCTCTTAATATCAATCCTATAATCCTACTCAGGAATTGACTTCTCAACAAGTAACAGCAAGCAGAAAATATTAGTCATTGGCTCCATGGTTACATAGATACATCATTTAACGAAGGATGAGCCACAACTCACTTCTGGAATAAAAGAATCTCAGAGGCAAGAGAGAGCTAGATAATAGGAACCAGCAGAGAGTTAAGAAAAATCAGAAATGTCTATCAGGATACTCACCTGTGTCAGTCACCAAACTAACTGGATTAAGGGATTCCTGAAGGGGTGATCAAATCACGAAGCTGCTATGCCTATCAGTGGATCAAGCCACTGATGTTCATATTAAAAGGCACTGTTGGGACTCAGGACCTTGTTCAATCACCGGTGTTGTTCATTTGGAAGGTGTGAGTATACCTCTCGCTGGTGCTCTTCTCCTCTGCCCTGCTTCTGACCATGAAGTCAGTAGCTCTGCTTCAGCACACTTTACACCATGATGTTCCTGCCTTGGCGCCAGCCAGTCATGGACTGAAACCTCTGAAACTGTGAGCCAACAAAACCTCTGAAACTGTCATTTAATTTATGGGTGCCAGGTTTCCAGCAATAGAAAAACTGACTAGTACATCACCCAGGTTTTTTTTTTTTCTTTATATATGAATATCTTTGTAGAGAATGAATCCTAGTATTCTGATACCCCAGGAACTAGTTTGGTTTGAATCAGTAAAAGGGATGCATACAAATCTACACTGACCATAAGAAAGACCACACTAGTCTCCACTTAGATTTTACCAGGTAATACTGTTTGGCTAGCTATCACCCTGCCTATTTTACAGTTGGTCAAAGCAAATGTAAGTTCATCTCTTAGATGTGAATTCCTGTCTTTCTTTTTCCATTTTAATCTGTTTGTTCCTATAAATCAGTTGAAAATGTCTGCCTTGCACGGAATAGGCCTCAGAACAGTGTGATTCCTTCACACCTTTATGATTAACAGTCTCTCTGCTACACGTTTAGATGCTGGTACCCAGGTGACCATATCTGAAAAGAGCTTAAAGGGATTTAGTTTCTAGTTTGTTTAAAGACATAAAACTTTGATATTTTACATGAAATCTGAGACAAAAAATTTGAGAGCAACAACCAACAATTCCATTTTTCTCACAGATCTGAGACTTTTTCGAGCTATTAAATGTCAAAAGCCCCAAGGGGCTACTGAAGTCAGCATGATATTGTACAGCTGTCCACATGGCATAGAAAACATGACTGGCAAAGAATGGGTTCCTCGAAGCACACCCTCAGGTTTCAAATGCTGAATTACTACTTCACACTTTTGGCCAACAAGCATTTGCAGAGCAATTACTATGTATTATGATAGGCACTGGGAATACAAGCATGCACCAACCACAACTCCCACTTACTGGGAATTGGCATTGGACAGATCAAGCAATCAAATAGGCAATCGGAGAGAAGTAACAGTGGTGAGAGTTAAGATGGACAGTTAGTACAGGATGCAGTTAGATGGAGACGGAGAGGCACGTTAGCTAGTCTGGACTTGTGGGTGTGTGTCTACGTCAGGTAGCTCCAGGGACAATGCCCATAATGTATGCAAGTAAAGGATGAATTGCTGTTAGCTTCACAAATGAGGGGAGGAAAGGGAAACTGAGAAATGTGTAGGCTGAAGGGACAGAACTATCAAAATGTATTAACTGAAAAATACAACGTGTAGCTGGAGTTTCTAGATTGCATTCTAATTACTTGTATTGTGCATTTATGTTAATTTTTGAAAGCCATGTTCTATCACAAAAAGTACTTGCACACAGGCCAGAACTTTCTTTAGTCATGAACTATGAATTTGGGAGGTAAATTGTATTATTACGGAATGGGAAGTTCAGATTTGTCATTTTCTTCAAGAAATACAAATACAGTGAAATTTTATACACTTAAACATGCTATAATCAAAGTTAACGTTCTATTTACTCTCCTCTTAATACTGATTTAAATAGTTTTATCTTTTGAAAAATTCTTTGATGTTGATTATTTTAATATTTTGTTACCAATAGTTTTGAAAAATAAGGGATGTTTGAATAATAACTTGATAGCTTTCCATTTAATCTTGCAAATTAACTTTTTTTTTTTTGCGGCACTGGGGATTGAACTCACAACCTTGTGCTTGCCAGGCAGGCGCTTAGGCCACTGAGCTAGATCCCCAGCCCTGCAAATTAACTTTTTAAAAAGATATTTGCCTTTATCAGGACCTTCAAATTATAGTCACTTTGCATCTCAACTTTTCCAAACCTATCAATCACAGTTCTATTAACTGTTCCATGAATGCTGTTCATCTGAGAGGCGGTAAAAGCAGACAATTGCTTGCTGTGCGTTTTCTGCAATTAATTCTGGTTTTAGACTTAGGAAGGTGACTCTGAGGTGACTTTAAGCCTTGACAAGATTATTTGACTGTGGTTAATTTATGAAGTAAACCAAACCTATAAAGTTACTCCGAGTGTAAGTATGTAACTGGGCAGAGAGCTGACCATGCCAGCTGATTGCTGACAGATGGAATCACCACATTTATTTGTCATACTGTTTCATTTCTGATATTACAACTGTCACTTCAAAGTATTTATAGAAAATTAATAAGGCATCTCATGATTTAGTGTACATGGTTAGACAACATGGCAGTGATTCAGAGAAGTCTAACATATTGCCTTGAGTTGTATCTAAATGGTGGAGAAATGAACATGTAAAAGTTTAAAAAGAAAGAGAAAAACAAACAAAAGGTACAGCTTACTTGCTTGGTGCTCGATCTTGCAAATTAGTCAACGCAGCAAAGTTATTTCGTACAGTTCGCAGGCTGGCCAAGACCTATAACAAAAATGAATTATTTAGACTCCTTCACTGCTGGCATTTTAAATGCAATTAAAAATATTTTTAAAGAGAAAACATGATATGTCTTACAATTAGTTTTATGTGCCAATGAAGAATCTCTCGCACTAAGTCAAGTCTGTGTATATTCATAGGAAATCTATGGAGGTCAGATTGCAAAGATTTTCTAGAAATCTTCCTATTTATGAATATACTACTAATAATAGTACCTTCAGCAGCGTTTCTGAATATTTTTAGTCACCAAGACAATATCCTAGGCAATATACATGTGGGATGGTTGCCAATATGACATAGCATAATGTAAGATAGTAATAAAAAATTAAAATTGGAAATAAGAGCACTCCCATAATCACTCCCAAAATTAAAATAAGATCATTCCCAAGTTGTCTTCAAAAATTCACCAAGAGTCCCATAATTTCAAGCCAAAAAGCTATACAAATCTTAGATTGTGTTTTTCACCTTCGCCACATGGCTTCTCAAGCTAGTTCCTGGGTATTCTTTGCCTTTGTCAGAGTTACCTGAATTGTGGGTTATAAAAAGTCGTCAGGGTCCTATTTCCTATATAAAATTCTACTGCTTTGTACACTGTGTCTGGCCCACAGAAGATACTCAGTAAAAGGTTTTTGAGTAAGTGAATACATAGACACAATACATCCATCCACGTGTGTGACAAGGTAGGACATACAGATTCCGCCACCTCCGATAGCACCTTACATTTAAAAATTCCAGTTGGAACTGGAAAGTGCACGGTGAAGGAACATGCAACTGAAAGCAAAGTTACAAGAACCTGCCGCCCCTCATTTCCTCCTAGAATGGCCACATTTCCCCCAAACGGAACTCACACTGGGTGGGACTACAAGCGATCTTAGTATCAACTGACACTCTAAGTTTATCCAAGGCTCAGAAATCAAATGTCCTGGTAGGCACTACATAACAGCCAGATTGCTTGGCTCCGTTACATAGTAAATGTATAAAATTAGACAAGTTACAGAAACTGTGTACCTCAGTTTGCTCTCCTGTAACCCTGGAGTGACATCTACGTCACGGGACTGTTGTGAGGGTTATATGAAATGGCAGGCTAGGTGCCAAGAACAGTGCCTGGTAAGCAAGAAGCACTGGCTAACCGCAGGCCCATTATGGTAGCAATCATTCCGTTAATGACCTGGCAAACACATGCAGAATTTACTTACTATCGGTGGTAAACCAAGCCGGCTCCCAAATTTCTAATTGCTCCAAGGGTTCTGGAACTGTTTCCAAAGTGTTTTAACTAACACAGATTTAGACTACAGTTAGTCTATATTTTTTTTCTAAGACAAAAAGTGTCATTTTTTGGGGGGGAGGTGGTAATTGATATTAATCCAAGAGAGTCAAAGGGAGCTGTTTATTCTTTGCAACGGTGACCTACAACATTTCCCTGCAGAAGTGGATGATGCTTCTTCAAGAGCCAACCATGATTAGCTCAGTCACCGGAAAAACCTGGCTCATTATCACACAGAAACAACTCACACTCTGAAAGGTCACGCTGCCTATGACGGAGTAGAGGATTCAAATAGCTAACAGCTGACTTCAGGCCATGGCGTCTTCTAAGAGGCATGAAATCTTGAATGATGCAGAGACAAATTGGATAAATGACCCACTGTCATGAAATCACCCAGGCTTAATTTACCATTTAAGAAGTGAATATCAAACACACTAATAAAGCATTCTAAATAAGATTATAGTGGCAGCTAATTTATCCCTTCTCTAGGCAAAAATTCTAGCCTCAGAATTCTGAGGATTTTATTATTATACATGGTTTTTAAGTGCACTACATTTGACAGGGGTAAACTTAAATAACATTACATGTAATTTATGTTCTATACTAATTTGAAAAGAAATTAATTCCTGAAAAAAGTTTTCTAAAAGAAATACTTTCCATAGAGCTATTTTCCTCTACTATAATAATGAAGATACTGTATTATTTTGTTTTGATTTTAATGTAATTTAGGTATCTATTTTCAAATAATCCATGTCCTAGCATTCTGCAGAATTTAAACAGAAGAGAAGGCTGTCAAGCAAAAGGTCTCTACCTTGATAAGACAAAATCAAAATTATTGTTATTTCTGAGAAGAGGCAAGTTAATGGAACTGGAGGAAAACACACAGCATTAAAATCTGCTCTATTTCTTAAATTCTTCATTATAGTATTAGTATTTTTATTTACATAGTCCCTAGATATATTCTGTTATATGCATGAAATATTTTGAAATGAAAAGTGAAAAGAGGAAATCTCTCTCCTGTCCTCCCTTCAGGCACTCAGCTACTGTCACCAGTCACTTGACTTTCAGGCTGCCCCTTAAAGCTTGCTTTTACGAACACTGCTGCAGTAAGTACACTTGAAGACACATCATTCCTGAGGTGTACAATCTTAGATCATTATTTTTGTAGTAGGAAAATAGTATTTTATCATTTTAGATTAAGTGTTAACAATTACCCACTGCACTCTGACAAATGTGATACTTGAAGAAATGTATTTTTCTTTTTCTTTTTTTTGGTATCAGAAATTGAACTCAGGACCTTGGGCTTGCCAGGAAGGCAT
>RJWT010016746.1:0-19730 GCA_004365215.1 Cuniculus paca | reverse complement strand
TGTAACTTCTAATTCTCTGAGACTTTCACTCTTAATAATCTTCAATCTGAAATTAACAAATATTTAGCAGTCACTGTGATTAAGTAATGCAAGTAACTACTGATGAGTTAATTCTTAAGGTCATATATTTTAATTAAACTTGTTTTTAAAATGACAATGTACTGGAGCAGGTATCTCTCCCATTTCTTTGTAGTATATGTGCTAATAAATTATAATAATTTAATAAAAAGATTTAATAAATATTTTGAAACAAGAAATGTGATATTTGCTTTATGTTGATTATTGTTGGTGCTTGAGTCCTCTCTGAAAAATAGATATTATTTCTTATATTTTGCATCAGAAGAAAAACTCTTAGAGAAATATGCATCTAAGTTCATAGAACTAGGGGTTCTTACAGTCAAGATTCAAATGCAATTATTAGATAGGTAGAAATCAAGTTATCTTCAAATGGTTTCATTGACAAGAAAGTTTCAAATAAAAGTTTCATGGCTGAAAGATTTAGTTCAATTTCTAGACTCACGAAATGATAGAACCACAGACTCTCCCCTTAAGGAGAGTCTAGCTCAATCCCCTTATTTTGCAAAATAGGGATGTTGAAGTCTCATCATTTGCATGGAAGTTTTTTTTTAAAAAATGATCATGCATGTGTTTTCTCAGGAAATTAGTTTCCAGCACAGCCAAAATTAAACACAAACAATTCTCTTGCCTCTAAAGCAAAAGTATTTTTGCTGTGTATATCAAGTGTCCTTCTCCTTTCATAAATACACTCCTTCATATGATTCAAGTGGCGTGTAAAAACAGACTAAAATGTGACTTGGGTCTTATTCCTATTTGCTAATAAATTTAGAATGAATATGCTGATGCCACAAATATATTTACTGGAAAAGTAATTTCAATTACCATATCCTTATTAAATTCATATTTCCATGATTCATCCAAGAAAAACAAATTACTTATTTAGAAAATTTTGAGCTAAGAAAAAGTGTCCATAACCCTTAAATTTCTTAGACAAATGAGTAAGACAGTCAAGAATACATTCCCTATATTGTGATTTAAAACCTATAATCAAACTAAGAAATATGCTGTCTAGACAAACAGACACTATTTGAGATATTTATTCAAGTACTGCACCATGTAAAGTGCTTCTATTTTATTAATTTTCAAAATTACGAGGTCTTATAATTTAGGAACTCAAAATATTTGAGGTCTTTAATTTTGTCATTCTATTCAGTTGTTGTTATTAACATTGGGTGTGGGCTTTTAAATTATTTTGTAAACATTATTTAGTGAAGTATATTTTGGGTTACTTGATAACTTAAAATTACACACCAAAAGTTTTTCTCGAATTTTTTTTACCTGAAGTAAAATCATAATTACATGTCATTATGAACATGAAAATAATATGCACAACTCTCACCTCAGAGGACTTCCAATAATGTCCTATAAGGACAAGTTGCTTGTACATTAATGATGAATTATGGAGTTGGATGCAGAAACAACATTAAATTTGGTAGCTTTACATACATACATATATATCACAGGTATATGTGCATATATGTACACAGATAAGCATCAAGTATAAAAGTTAGGGTAATAATTTCCTCATATTCCACTTTATTTTCAAGGTGTTCTGGCTTTCTTATTAAATATATTAATAATCTCTAATATCCACTTGCATTCTTTATTCATAAATAAGTAATCTAATGTGTTTATTGTGGTCCTTGAAAAATACATACACCTCTTTTGAATGTGTATTTTGTTTTATTGATATATGTGAGGTTAAAATAACATATGAATATCCTTGTGCAAAAACTTTTGTTTTATCTCTGGAATGACTGATACCTTAATAAAATATGTCCACAATAATCATTTTGAAAAGATATGTGAGAGACCAATATGTGAGAGCCCCATATGTGAGAGCCCCAAAAATTCATTAACTATATAGATGGTATAGTATATGCTTTGATAAGAAACTGAACAATTTAAGTCTTTAGGGCCAGGGATATAGCTCAGTGGCACAAGCACTTGCCTGGTAAGCGCAAAGTCCTGAGTTTGATTCCCAATCCAAAAAAAAAAAAAAAAAAAAAAAGGAAATTTAATTCCTCAAATTTCAAATGAAAATGGTAGCAATACATATGCAATGAAAATTTGCACTTCTACTTGAACCAAAGGATGAAAGAATCATAGAAAATATTAAAACATGTCTAACATTTTCAATAGTATGAATTTTTGTCATATTTAATGGGGGGGAATTCAAATACAAAGTGCCCTATAAGAGAGACTACTCTTGCTGGATCAAGATTTCAACCTGAGGACTGGAAGGTTAAAAAGTGCTCCTGGCATGAGTGCAGAGTTGGGTATCCAATGAGTATCTTGTGCTTCTTAGGGTGTTAAAGATGGCGATTTTTTTTTTACCGGGAATCAAACTCAGGACCTTGCACTTGCCAGACAGGCGCTGTGCCACTGAGCTACACCCCCAACCCCAAGGATAGTGATTAACATTGACACCTTCTTATAAACAGAAAGTTATATTTTCAAAGGAAATCAGTACATATAATTTAAAATTGTAAGAATAATAAAATTTATAAAATGTCGATCAAACTTATGCCATATGGTAAACAGAGAAATCCCAGAAAAAATATAGTTTAAAATGCAAAAGCATGTGGCAGAAATACATTTTCAGTAATTGCCATACATATAAATAGCTTAAAATTAAGTATTAAAAATTCAAGAATTTCAGAATAAATTTTATTAGTTTTTAAGACAGTGTATAATTAAGGGACTACCTTATTTGATGCAGATGACATCCTTACATCTTATAACATTCTCCCAAATGCACTCTCTCTCTCTCTCTCTCTTTTGGGTGGTGGGTACAGGGACTTGAACTCAGGACCTTGAGCTTGTCAGGCAGGCACTTATGCCTCTGAGCTATATCCCCAGCCTGCTTTTCTCATTTTATGAACGTTCTTCCTTCAAAGATGTTTTAAGAGAGCAGCACACCATTGGAGTAAGCACTTTAATCTTTTCATGCCTTCACATTATCAACTGTTCATATTAAAGGATAATTTGATCATATATAAAATTCTAACTCCGAAGGCCTTTCTTCTAAAAAATGCGAAGGACCTGTCTTCTAGTTCCCGGTCTTTACTGAGAAGATTGCCATGGACATAGGCTTCTTTTGTGAGTAATTTCTCTTTTTTCATGGAAAGTTTTGCAATGCTATTGTTCTTTTTTGTTTGTATAGCAGTCTCATCTGTGTAAATAGTTTTCCCACCTGCTTTGCTTGCCAATACATTGTATCAGTATTAGGAATTTATTCCTTTTCCTTTATTTGAAATTATTGAATCATTCTTTGTCTTATATCTTTAAGTATTCAGTTTAAATCTTCTTCTTTCTAGTTTTTTGGGGTCTATGATAACTATGCTAATTTCTCTTACCCTCCACATTTGTTAACATTTTGATCATATTTTATATCTTGCCTTTCCCAACTGCTTTCTACTTGAACTTTGAACTCTAAAATTCATTCTTGGGTTCTATCTTATTTTCATTTAGATCAAATGTTGTGCTGTTTCTTTCAACTCCTATCATTTTCATTGGCAATTTATCTTCATCATAACTGTTCTATTTTCAGTTATCCACAGCTGCATGGATTTTTTCTTTTAAAAAAATTATCATTTCTTCTATTAGTTCTGATTTATTCAGCATAGTTTGTATGAATTTTTGTTTCTTTTAGATTTTAGTTGTACTTTTGTGTTTCTGGCTATTTTGACTGTGCAGATGTTTCCTCTGTTGACTAGAATTACAATGGGCGTGAACACAAATTCCTAGCCCCAGCTTGAGAAGTTTCGATGAGTATAGACGTGCAACTTATTTCACGAGAAAGTTCCCTGAGCACGCTACACTAAGTATAATGAACTCCTCACTAGGTGACTCTGTCCTTCTGAGAACTTCCATGACTGTACATGACTTTACTTAAATTCTTCAACACACTTTTCTCTAGCTTTGGTGGTATTTCTAGACTGGACTGGTGAAATGAAGTAAATAGTCTGTGATAAAATCTCCTTTTAAAAACTGAAAGTCTCAGTCAAGATGCACACACACATGCACACATGCTTCTTCACACACACCTTCAAGAATGAGTATTAAAACAGTATTGTGAAACAGAAAAAAAATCCCCAAGTTATTTAAATGTCCAGCAGTTTAAAAGTACACATGCCTCTCAAGAAACATTAGAGGCAGAATCTTCTGATAAGCATGGGATATAAAAATGCGCATATACTAATAAAGATATTTTGATAAAGCGCATGCAGAACATCAGTGTGACACTTTTTCAGAAAGGTATCTGTGAGAGGAAATTCACATATTATAATTTAAAATAAAAGTTTACATAGATGTAAGACTTTTAAATTTTATTTTTTTAATGTCATGTAAAAAGGTCTAGTTCATACAATTTGTTTTCACATACATGCACAGATGCATGTTTATTTAGAATTTTTATATTATAGTGGGAGGCATTGTATAGAATCCCATTCAAACTTTTTTGCTAGTAAGCAAAAGCCATAGAATAATATGTTAAAAGGAGAGTTTTCAAATATTGTTTAAGTTATATTACAGAAATATAGAAATAATATAAATTATTAAGGATTGATGGAAGCTAATACTTTGCTTCATTTTAATTATATGCATAAATTTCATACTAATTTCCTCATTTCATGTTAAAATGTGCCTAGAAAAAACAATCTGCGTGCCAACATAAATGAGCTCATGAAAGGTGTCAAGTGATATTATTGAACAGAGTAAAAAAGAGATTTGTTGAGATTAGATAAACCCAGGCATCAGTTGTCAGGTCGTCTATTTAGAAATGGTAGACAGAAGGGAAGACAAAAGCCAATATTCAAATTATCTGCTTGATTTGTTCTTTTCTGACTACAAATTGTCAATGTGAGAAGGGTGTGAGAAGAGATGGTAAAAATCAAAACGTCACGTTCACTAGTAGATCAAAATCCCCCTTTATGTTGGTATGGAGGCTGTATTGAGCTCTAACAAAGGAGCCATACTTATTCTTTCTTGGCTTGTCAGTCTCCATTTTGAAGAATTGTTTTTAATGACCTATCTAGAGAGTTTATTTTTTTTAAGAGAACATGAATATATTTAGGTGCTTCATCTATCAAAAACTTGCTTTGCTATTTCAGGGTTCGACTGCATTTGTAAGTGTGGTGGATAAGATAGTGTCAGTTAATACTATGTCTACCTGGAGAACAGAACAACAATTCTAAAAAATTTTTTGACTCTGATCTACAGTCAAATCAATTAGAGCTAGTTGCTCCACACTAATTCAATCAGAACATATAATTCAGAGTTTTCACACAAATTTCACTGCTAAATTTGATGTAAAGCAGTGATTATGGAAAGATTCTGGGAAATGTTTGCAAACACAAGTAGATTCAATAAAAGTAAGTTAAAATTAAAATAACTCTAAGTCAATGCATTTCCTCAGTATGTTTACACGTGGGCGTAGAGAAGTAAATTTTTATTCTGAGCATTCTTCTTCTGCATTTGCTCATTTCCATTTTTAAGAAGTTGTTTTAGTATCTGCATTAAATTATTTATTTTTAAATTTTAAAATAGAAGTTTGAATTTTAAAGAGTGAAGCTAACATTCAATAAGACTAAATTCAGAAGTGAGAAAAATCTAGCCTAGGACAAATCAATTGAGGTGGGATGAGGGAAGAGTGTATGTGTGTGTGTGTGTGTGTGTGTGTGAGAGAGAGAGAGAGAGAGAGAGAGAAAAGACAGGGAGGGAAGGAGGGAGACAGAGAGAGAGACACACAGAGAGAGAAGTGCTTGATTTTGAAATGTCTAGTAAAATATTTAAACAAATAGCCCAACCTTGCATGAAGTCAGAAGAAATTCTGGGACTTTTGCATTCTCAAGCCATTAACATTGTTATCCAAATATCATCACTTAGATCCCTTGCATTTTAAAATATAGAAATATCAGTTTTATTCTTCTCAAAATACTTTTTTCAGTTTATTTTTGTATTTTTATTAATACATCTTTGCAATACATTATGAAGTGCTGGAACAGGTACATACTGCATCTGTCTTTCCTCTGCTTCCTCTCATTTTCTACCATCCATAGATCCCCTTTGTATCCACCAAAGTTCCATTTTGCTTCAATTTGGAAAACTTCTCCACAATTTTTTTTTCCAGAAGCAAATGTTTTGTGTTTTGGACTTAGTCCTGGTTGTTTCTTCCTTCCTATAAGCAGCTCAGGACAGATTTCGTGGTCCTAAGCGCTTACTTCTCCTGAAAAGGGAAGCTATTAATTGGAATCCTGCTTCTGTCCAATCTCCATTTCGCCACCGCCCTCACATGGTTTAGTTGTTCTGTCACTCTCTTAGATGTCTATGAAATTTTAAGTAGGGCGACTTTAGGTTGACAAAACTAGACATTACTTCTGCTTTCTAGTGAGCTGGCATATGTTCGCAGAGTAGTATATTGTGAAGGGTGTTGTTGCTCTGCCTTGCACTTGGTTAGTGATAAATCTTACAAAAGAATTTCTAAATCACCCAACTACTATAAGGTTAGTGATGCAGTGCTTCCGTACTCTACCAGGGATGACAGGACCAAAGACTGCAGCACCGCCAGCTCAAGGGACTGCTCCAATAAAGCTCCTTTCCCAACATGTGGATAACTGTGAACTTGCTCTGCAAATGTGCTCAGTTGCTGATAAGCTTCAAATCTGTCCTTACATCTTGAAATTCCCGATCTACTACAATCAGTGGGCAAAAGGGTTTGTAGTTACGAGAAGTTAGAATGGGGAACAGCTCTTCTCAAGTAACTTGAGCACTGACAGCCATGACATTCAAAAAACTCCAGCTCTAATACCGTCAATCCCCTCATATAGTCCCTCTCTCTGGGGCATGTACACACTGCCACTTGGACTTAGTTATTTTCACTGTCATCCGTGAGCATGTAGTGAGAACACCCACTCTCTTCTATTATCTTTTGAAAATTACGTGTAATATTTTCCTATGTACCACCTGCCATTGCATCTTTGTCAAGTCTCGGCTTCTGCTCTTATCATTTCCCTCACACACAAAGCAGGATTTTAATGAGTTCCTACCTGTGGATGAAAACTAACTGAATTTATTTAAGTGAAGTACTTAGAGTAATGTCTGGTGTATGCAAGATTTATTAAATGTTAACTATTGTTACTGTATTTTTGATCTTATTACTGTTACTTTTGTCATTATTATTATTAATTGAATCACTCAAATCCAAAAATGTCTTAACCTGGATTATAGAATACAGAACCAGCAGCCAGATCCTATTCAATCGTGCTTTATTTTGTGTAAAGAATCCAAAATCAGGAAAGCAGGAATTAAAAAAAAAACCAGAAATAAGGAAAGAAAGAAGATAGCAAATATAAGGGGGTTGTATTAAAGAACTTTACAAAGAGGGATGAAGAAAGCATATATAGTTTATTAAGATGTTTCAGTGAGTCCTATTGATCTGCATCTCAAAATAATATGTCAAGAAAAGAAGTGAGAACTATCATACCCACTGCTTTTTCTTGGCCAAAATTTACTGCACCTTGTGAAAGTCTTACTATACTAAGTTGTATCATCTCGCTCCTTGGGTAATTGACAGTGAAGCTTCCAAAGTATTAGTAGTCCAAGCTACAGGTCACAAGTGAGCCATTAAACCAGTGACAGTCTTCTTGCCTGCGATTGCAGCTGGGCACAGCCTGGAGAGTCAGGTAGCAAGAGTAGGTGAAAAACTCGTTAAAGAACATTCTGAGCTTCAGAATCAATGGGAAGGCCTCTCAGGTAGAAGATGAGTGCATCACACAAGGTGGAGATAAAGCTTTCATTTCCCACGTGTTGTGTCTTGGTCTATCCGTCACGGCGAATCTATGGCATGTGTGCACCAGCAGAATGTTTGTATCATTGAAAGCTCTAAAAGGTTCCCCATCCCTGGCCTGGAGTGACTTGAAGGAATTAGAGTAGTTATCACATTCGTCCTGACCTGTTAAGCAAGTGATACTTCATGCAATGCCACTTTTTACCTCTCTGCCCTCTCTGGTAGACAAGCAGCTCAAAGTATTCTCTTCATTAATAACAAAATATTCCCTAACTAACCACAAGACTATAATTTTGATGCCAATTGATCTTTCTAGAGGAACATTAAAAACATCAGGCAGACACACAGGCTTAAATAGTGTATGTTTTCTCTTATAAGCAAAACCTAAAGCCTAAAGTATAAATAAATTAAAGAGTAAAATAAAAAATAAATGATAGGAAATAGGGAGATATTTTGCAGATAGACAGGGGACCAAAAGATGGGCAAGGGAAAAGAGTTGAAATAAAGGAATTAAAATGTGTCATATAGCCATACTAAATACAGTGAACGTATTCACATGTACCACAAATATGTATTAATAAAAAAAAATTGAAGAAGAAAGACTGACAGAGATGCAGGAAAGTCAAAGAATTGCATCCAGAAAAATCAGACAAAGACAATGAACACTGTTGCTACAGGTCTTTAACTTTTTTTTTTTTGCGGCACCGGGGATCGAACTCACAACCTTGTGCTTGCCCAGCAGGCGCTTAGACCGCTGAGCTAGATCCCCAGCCCTCAGGTCTTTAACTTTACAATTAAGAAGACAGACATTTTTCTCTCTTAGGGCTCTCGATCATGTTTTAAGAATGACAGTAGAGAAAGCTACCAGGGTCAAATACCTGTGTATTTATAGTTCTTTTCAAGCAAATACGGATTTTAGACCAGCCAGATTTACCCATGTGCTCAAATTCAAGAAATACATAATCCTGAATTGACAAACATGTGTAGCAGGGCAGTGCTCAAATGAAAAGGAGAGCAGAATGTCAACAAAACTACAGATAACTGTTTCCCTGTTTCACTGTCTCAGCATTTTTAAAATATTCTTACAATTAAATATGTGTTATTATTTTTAAAATATTTTTATAAAGAAGTTGTTGAGAACTTGCTACCTAAATTAAGTGAGTTGTTCAGGAAATTTTTCTATAATTATTTCTCTAATTGTATCTTCTTTTAATCACTCTTTAAACAAATGTCAGCTATCTTTTAGTATCCAGCTTTAGTATTTTTTCATCTTTCAGTTTTCTATTGGATTCCGGGGAAATTTTTCAGTTTCACACTTCACCTCAGTAATATTAACTTCAACTACCTCCACTCTGGTATTCAGTGTATCTACTGAGTTTTAATTTCAGGTATAATTTTTCTTACATTAAAAAATATCTAACCTCAATGTGTTACTCTGAGTTTGAAACGTCCTTCAGTGAAAAATACTATTATTAGATCTCTTTTATTATGTCTATTTCTTCAACACTATGAAGAAATAGTCCCCTCAAAGGTCTGCATGTGAAGTGTTGGTCTCCAGCATAGATATATTGGAAGGGGTGAGGTCCCTATGGCACTGGGGACCTGTACCCAAAGACCCCTGTGGTACTCTGCCTCCTTTCTTTCTCTCTCCCTGTGCTTCCTTGTTCTATATATAAGCAGTTTACTCTGTCTCATGCTCTCACCACTAAGTACTGCCTCACCAAAGAGATGAGACTGCTTGGTCTTGGACTGCAACCTCTGGTCCAAATAAACTTTTTCTTTCTGTAAGTTAATTGTTTCAGGTATTTCATTACTGTATAGGTAAGCAAAACTGATGGCTACACCAGGGTATTAGTTTTCAGTGAGCTTGCTGTCAGTGCGATTTTAATTATCACAGTAATTAAGAGTGCTGTGTCTCTGAACTTAACGAATATATCAGTGCTTTCATTACCTCTATTTGCTTAGAGATTATTCTACATGTTCAGGCTTGTAAATATCTTCTGTTCAGCGTTAAATACTATTGAAAACATTCTGGGTTTAGATTATTAATTATTTCTTTTTCTGAACAAGAGTCTAGATTAATCGCTCTTAGTAGTACTGTATTTCCTTAGCGTAAGTTAAGCACAACCAGTAAATGCTGATTCTGAGAGGATTGTGTAGAGGGGCTCTTTCTGTTTTCCTCTTTCATTCTACCTAAAGCCTGACTTTCCCTCAGCATGTACCCCACTGCCCCTGAAGAACTCTGCTATTAAAGTTGATCCTGGAATAAACGCCATAGCAACTGCTAGGAAAATGGAGCTGGAGCTGTTGCACGTCAGGAATTCAGTAAGAATTCCTAACTATATCATTGAAACATCACCCTATGTTTCTTTCTTAGAATATTTTTTGTTTTATTTACTGTAAAACTTTATTCATGGGAAGGTTCACCTGTTCCTGTGCAAGATTATAAGACTCTAAACTCTGGAGTCTCACCACCAGTCAGGAAACATTTATATCATATTTTCAAAAATCTTCCTAGTATTCTGAGTTGGTTTGAGCACCATTTTGATTTTTCAGAACTATATGGTTTTCTTCTGATTTTATATTACTCTTATCGCTGTGATAGGATTCTAGGAGACGAAAAGGGCTAAATAATTGTGCTCAATAGGCATCAGGAAGGAATACATTCTACTTTATATTAAGAATACGTCAAAAAGTTATTTTAAGCAAGAACCCCATAATGAACGCATATGTTCTTGAGAAACATTTCATTCTGCCTCCTGTCTTTAATATTGATTCACAGCTAAGTAAACTAATAAAACATTTCAGCTTTCCATATCTTCTTTGTGTACAGAGGGTCATGCTCGCCAGCAGAATCACAATCAATGGGTACAAATGGGTATCGATTTCATCATAAATGACTGCCATTATGTTGTCAAAGCACAGTTTAACAAGTATGTGTTTCCTTATTCATAACTACAAAAATATAATTTTAAAAAATTTCAGCTTTAATGACCTGGAATAAAAAACAAATAGATTGAATGTGGATGATATAGTTTGCAAAATATTCTTTAAATCTACCAGGTAGGAAAGAATCTAATTTCTCTTTGGACAGTCTCTTCAACATGTCAAGTAATTGCCCTTTTAAATCTTTAAACAGTAATTATTAAACATTTTAGAAAAATTTAGGAGAGAAAAGTTATATCACAATCATGTGGAGGACATAAAAACTCTTGCATATAATTGAAAAATGAAAACTCAATATCTTTGTGAAAGAACTACACTGATGTTTTTCACATATTATAGCTTGTGTTTTGAGAAGCTGACCTCTCAGATGTTGGACTCTGTAGTCTGGGAACTATAGTTACACACTGAACAGAATCAAATGGATTGCTTTTTCTGCTAGAAAATTTTGTAATTTTGTAATTTCAGGTTGAATTCTACATTAAAGTCTCAAATGAATCATAATAGTGAGAAAGCAACAAAAATTTCTATTAATATGTATATATTAATATGTATATTAATACAATTGAAAAGAAGAGAATTATGACACATATAGCAACATTGAAGAATCTCAAAAACATTTCGATAAATGAATAAATCCAGATACAAAAGGCAACATATTATATGATTCCATATAAATGAGAATCTAAAAGCAGAATAACCTTAAAGATGAAGTTGTAGAGAGATGAAAACATTGTGTTATCACACTGGTTGTAGTTCTCTTACTTTTTATACTTATCAAAGCTTATAGAATCATATACTTCAGATGGTGAATTTGTAGCATTACGTTATACTTCAAAAGTTTCAACATACAGAAAAATTCTCACTGATAGTAACAGCAGTTATTAAATAAAGACTAAAACTTTTAACATTTGTACTTTCACTTCATGTAATTCCTAAAACTCATCCTGTGGTTCTATTCTATTTCATTCTTTTGTCATATAAACCATCTTTCTAATTTGTCATGCTTTCACAAACTCAATTCCCTCCTTTGTTATAAGCAGAAAGATATTTTTATCTCTTTTCACAAATATATGACAACAAATCTTTTCCTCAGGGATCATCCCTAACCATGTATATTAGGTTAGCTATGCTTATGAAAGACCCTCCCCAAACCCTCTTTCAACTCTGGAATGCTTTTCATAGTTAAGTAGTCTAAATTTTTGTTGTGATTCTGGGAGTCCTATATGCCATCCTGCACTCTAATATTTACAATGATATGAAAAGAAGGTCCTGATGATCCAAGGCTAATCAAAACATATACATTGCTTTAGTGTAAAAACAGCCAAGAGATATGCCAGCAGGAAGCTAATCTTGCTGATGTAAAAGATCCATCCTGAGGCTGAATAATAGAGAAATCTTTTTTCTTCCTTCCTGTGTATTGCCCCGTGGCTTGTGTATGGTTGGGAATAGATTACATAGTTCATATAAGAAGCTAGAGAAGAGAATGAGTGGAATATAACAGAATAAGAGATAAGGATAAAAGAGAATGGAAAGAGAGTCCAAGGAGATGTTTGTTTGTTTGTTTGTTTGTTTCTGGAAACAGTGAAATTTTGAGATCCATCCTCAGATAAAGAATTAAGGCCACCTGCCCAGTGATGGACAAGCAGACATGTGGAACAGGGGAAAAGAGTCAAAATTTTAATTTCCACTCATTTTTTAAATTACTTATGGAATGCATATAAGACTGTTGTCTTAGTTACTTTCCAGTTGCTGGGGCACAATACCTGACACTCACAACTTAAAGAAAGAAAGGCTTAATTCAGCTCACGTTTTGTAGAGATTCAGTCCATAGTCAGTGGACTCCAAGGCAGGGTGGCATGGCAGAGTGGGCTTGCTCATGACACGCAGGGAGGAAGCAGTGAGCCATCAAGGCCACACCCACAGGAACCACCTCTTCCACCAGGTTCCGCCTCCCAACATCATACTACGCTATAAACCCATCAGTGGACTAATCCAGTGTCACACAGCCATAATCCAGTCATGTCCCAAAAGCCCCAGCTGTGAGCGCATGAGGGTTTAGTGTGACTTCTAGAGCTAAACCATAACAAGTATTATCCAAATAAAGAAAATGCATGAGGATTTTGCAGGGTTTCTTCCCTGGAATTATCAAGCATCAGTAATGTTTCAAAATGTATTAGTCTTTTTTAATGCTAAAGAAGGTAGATCAATCTTTAAGTCTTATTAAATAATTATTTGTAAAACTAATAAACTTCAGCTTGTCTTTCTGAAGATAGAAGCCTTCATTATTCTTGTTTTTTTGTTTTTTTTTTTTGTGGCACTGGGGATTGAACTCATGACCTTGTATTTGCCAGACAGGCACTTAGGCCGCTGAGCTAGGTCCCCAGCCTTTCATTATTCTTGTTTTTCTGGTGTCTTTCATGACTTGCGCCCTGCCCTGCACATGGTAGATAATACACAATAAGTAGCCATTAAATTAACAAATATTTTGAAGGAATAGGTCAGGTTTAACATTTCTCAAATTGTGTTTGTCTGTTCCCCTTCTGGGTTAGACTGCAAATGCTTAAACTAGCCCCATTGTTGAGTAATTAAGAAGATGTGGAAAATGCAAGCAAGCCTGGTTTTAATCTGATATGATTCAACCTCGATTGTGATTGGACAAGTCAAAACTTGTCATCTTTGATGTCTACTTAAATATTAAAAAGGTGTATTACTCTAATTAAAGAAATTATACAAGTAAACAGTATCTCTACAAAAACCAGGTATAAAAGCAGCCCGAAAATAAGGAGATGAATTGTCGATTTGTGCTTAAACTGGGTCTTCTGAATTGTTTACTATGGATAATTAAAGTTGCTGTTTTTTAAACTATGTAAAAAATTATAATTTGACTAGGAGCAGCTGATATTCTATAGATATTAGAATTTCTTAAATTAAAATTTTCTAAAATAATTGAAATAATTTTAGTCTTTAAAAATGTTTAAAAATTGTAAATGAGAAGATATTTGGACTTAACATTAAGGTAGTGTATGTCAAAAGTGGTAGATATAGGGGATTTTCAAAGATTCTGCCTAATAGTCTTACTCTCTCTCGAAATAACATTACAGTGGTAAGTATATTTCTGAAACAAACAAAAATAACCCAAAAATATTAATGAATAAAAGCAGGGACAGCTAGAATAGGAAATGGGCCAACTCTGAAGCAGAGAGGCAATTGGTATGTGTGTTATCAGAACAGCAGAACCTGAATCCTAATCCTGCAGTAGGATTGTAAGGTGAGATTATGTCTACTACTGTATAAAACTCCCAAAGTGTCCTTCAACATAGCTGTAGCTGTTTTTCAATCCCCCCTACCGCTAACAATGAGTGAGAGTTCCTATTCTTTCAAAACCTTGCCAAAAAGATATAATTGATCCAAATTTTGGTCATAATTATAGATGTGTAATGATATTTCAAAGTTTCAATGTACATTTTCCTAAAGACACATGGTGTAGAATGTCTCACATATTAATTTTCCATGCGTATATTTTCTTTGATGAGCTGCCTGTCTTTTGCCCATTTTTAAATCAGGTTGTTCATTTTCTGATTGCTGAGTTTTGTTCCTTGGAAGAAAATAGGGTGAACTTTAGTCTGTGATTCCAGTGTGTCTCTCAGTTTTTCATTTTTGATTGACTATGACTCATACATTGATTCTAGACCTGTCCCAATAGTGTATGTTGAATGTATACGGTTGAGTAGGGTAGTAACATAAGTTAGTCTATTTGCTCACAAGTCTTTTGATTAAGATGAAGAATACTCAGATAGCTGTGTACAAAGAATTGTACTTGAGGAATGGGAATCTTACGGGCATCTCTGCCAGATTTCTATGAGAATCTGTTTCTCAGACCTGAAGCTAATGTAATGTGACGAGAAGTTAGGGTGTCAGGTCTTTCAGAGTGGTGCCTATATTTTACATATGGTAAGGATATAATTTGTAGCCAAAAAACAAACTAGAGAGTTTAACATAATTAATACAAATTGTCATTCTCCTTTGAGTCTCGATAGGCTTTTGATTTACCTGATCAATAAAATATGGAGGGCATGATGCTACACAATTTCCGAAGATGTATCATAAAAGTCGTGTGGCTGCTCTTGGTGTACTTCTCTAGGGAACTAATTCTGGGTGGAGCCCACTGTTATATAAAATCTTTCAGGTGTGTCCAACCTTTTAACTTGCCTGTGATGCACTGAGTAAAACAACAATAGTCTTGGGTCACATATAAAATATATAATACAGTTAATCTATATAAGTTACAAAATTTCTTTTTTATGTTTATCATTATCACATTTAAAAAGAGGACAGGCAGCCTGCAGGGTGCAGGTTGGGCATATCTTGTAGACTGTAATCCAGAAAAAGGCACAGGTAAGTGCCTTAGTTGTCAGCTCCAACCGAGCTCTCAGACATCATTCACCATCATTGTGCAACCTGGTGAATGAGCCTTCTTATTATCCTGCCCAGTCGAGCTTTCAAATGAGTACTGTCTCAGACAATACAGACGTGTAACAGCTTATGTGAAAGTCCAAGTGAAAAGTTCCTGGTAGAGAGGTACCTGCAATTCTGTCCCATTAAATCATGGCAATGTAAAACGGCTTTTTTAAGCCTCTGAATTTCAAAACATTTTGTTGAAAATAATAACAAAAAAATCTGTAAATATTTTGTTCTCAGTAGAGGAACCAGAATGATCCTTCTAGGAATTAAGTGAGAGCATTTTTGCCCTGTAATGAAATGGAAATGGTCACACCACGTGAGCTTATTTGCTGACTAAATCAGCTTCTGTTCTCCCCTGTTCACTCAGTTTCAGCCGCAAGGGTCTCCTTATTAGTCAAAAATCTTTACCCTACATGTTCCTACCTGTGAGCTTCTTCGTCAACTGCTCCTTCTACATGAATCCCACTATATCCACAGGTCCTCATGGTTAACACCTTCACCGTCTTTGCGTTTTGGCTAAAAATCACCTCTTATTGCTACCTACCTTAAACCTGTTCTCATCATCATCCCTCCTATCTATGGTGAACTGTTCCCCAAAAAACCTTTGTTCTGGTTATTTTTATTTTATTGTTTTGGTTTTTTGACACAGGGTCTCATTATGTAGTGCAAGTTGGCCTTGAACTCACTTATGTAGCCCAGGCTGGCTTCAAACTCACTGTGATCCTCCTGCCTCAGCCTCCCAAGTGCTAGGATTACAGGTATGTACCACCATGTCCATGTTATTCTGATTATTATTTAAAATGGAAAGTAAATGTTACCTTCTAATATTTGACATTTATTATATCCTTTTTTCACTTTCATTTTCTCCTGGCTAACATACAACATCAATTAAGGGAGGGATTTGTGTGTATGTGCATGTTTGTGTGTGTGTGTATGTGTTTCACTATGTTCTAAATCCCTATGACAAAACTTGGCACATATTAGGGTTACTAAATGTTTATTATAAGTGAATGAGGCTATGGAAAGAATTTCTAGCAGAAAATTATATTTGAAAGTTAGCATTTCTTCAAATTAACGTGTTCATATTTTTATCTTAAACTTTAACTGACAATTTAAAAATGTAGTTTAAATTTTAAAGAACTAATTTTCATAGAGCATATTTATTTTAAATATATACCAAATGTTAATTTTACTTAAAACTGAAAAGAAATATTCAAATCCAAAATCATGTATTGGAGTTTTAAAACTCAAAATCACAAATCATTAAAATTTTATATAGAAAGTTAATAGTATGCAACTTTGACCATTATGAAATTAAATTCTGCCTTCTCATTTTATGATAAGTTCTGAAAAAATACTACTTCAAATTCAGTGTTTGAATTTTACCAAGTATATTATTGGTTTGCCATAAGTAAGAATATGGTAGTCAATACTGATATATGATTCCCGTCTCAATTTATTGTCATAGTCACTGTATGATTTTTTTATGTACCATATTTTCATACATAACAATGCTCCCTAAGGAGTATTTTTCAGAAGATCTTTACTTTGTATTTATTTAATATTATTGGTAACTGAGTTTTTTTAAATGATGTACTAAGTTATAAAGTAGTCTAATGATTACTGACATTTTTAATTATGAAGAATAAAAAGCCTCTGAAGTCATCAATCTATTTGTCCAGTGACCTCACATGACAAAAAAAAGAAATGCAAGTGCAAGTTTCACACATTTCAGACATATTTTCAGTTCACTTTTTAAACTAATTTTAAAGCTTGTGCAATAAATACATGATGATTATTTGCAAAATTATGGTGCTGATAGTGTAAGTTTAAATTAATGTTTTACCTTATAAAATAGAAACATCTACCAGAGAGCTAAGAAAACTCCCATAGAAAATACGTCCTCTGAACATCCACTTAATTTGCAAGAGTTCAAAGGATATTCATTCTTAACTGAACGACATCAAAAAGAATTGTAAAAATATCTCATCAAGCAGCATTGTTGTACTGTCTATGTCTTAATCGTAGCATAATGTTAATGCTATTAATGTTTCTACAAAGACACATAGAGGTCAGGGATGCAGGGAGAGAGAAATAGAGAAAGACAGAGAAAGTATTAATTACATTCTCTGGGACTTTGGTAAGATGATGTGACTGCCTTTAGTATAAACTATTTTAATACTATGTTTATAGGCATATGACCTGATTAAAAAACAACTCTTTAAATTTAAGACTTCAAGAGATGAGCTAAAGAGGAGGAAGACAAGGGTACAACATAAAGGGTTTGGATTAATAGTCTTGAAAATACAAAGAAATTTATATAAAGAAATTGACTATACACTGAAGATTAGATTTGGTCAATAATGTACATATTTGGCATTCAAATTGTTTCTTAGCTTAATTTTTAGAACTAAATTCATTAACATTGTAATAATAATATGTGCAATTGAGAATGAGTCTATCAGAGTGTTTAGAATTCACATTTGGTGTAGGTGTATAATATGTATAAATATATAACTATATGTAAATCACTTTCTACTCCTCAAAAATGCATAAATATGCCAAACTTTTGTATGCATATGGTCACGTGTAGACCCACTTTAACCTCATTTTGCCCAATGATAAGAATCAGTTGTAAATACCCTGTCTTGCATTGTTAAGACAATCAGTTGTTTTAAGCTAAGTGATATAACATTGGTTTTGCTCTTAAAAATCTCTTTATTTATAGACATTAGTTTTGAAATATCATTATAGACATGTAATATGAATCCAGGATTTTGAGTACTATAACAGGCTCAAACATAAATTTTGTGTGCATCTTACATATTTCAATATTGAAAGTAACGGAAGTACAATTGTAATAAAATGTATGTCATGACTTAGTTTTCGCTGTTCTGAATATATAACTTTCAACTGTGAAGAAGTTATACTTATTTTTGCCTTCTTGGATCAAAATTTTCAAGCTCAATATTTTTTCTTGCTGCTTGCAGAAACAAAGCAAACCAAAACCATACCACAAGTGTACTCTGAAAGCTACAAATATTTGCTATTCAGAAAACCCCAATGAGGGTTTAGTTATTTAAAACTAAAGGAAGAAAATTACTATTAATAATTGGTTTCAGCTGATGAAATGTTTTATGCAAATAGGTGAACCCTAAATATGACCTGAAAACAAAAGACTGCTTAACAGTTACTATTAAGCAATACATTAGTAGATCAATTAAACAGAACTTCTTTTTAATGAATGTGCTCTTCATGTGTTACCATAGAAACCTGGAAAGAGAAAGCTTCAGAATGCTAATAGCGTGAGAAACACAACAAAATATTTGTAAACATACACCTTGAAATTTGTATGATCAGTAAGTAATAGAAGGGGAATGCAAAAAATTCCCCAGCACAAAACAGAGGACACAATTGAGAATTCAAGGTATTGGTGTTTTTTTGTTTTTTTTTTTTTTCATTATGCAGATCAACCAAGAACCTGCCAAACATCATTATGGGTCACCCTCACATGCATTAGCTGATATAAAGAAGCATTCTGCTTGCAGGATTTGAAAGAAATTATATGTGAGATCATGTACATCCAGGATTAGTGAAAAATTCATGTTGGTTATTTTTCAGATCGAAGATGAAGGCAAGACTGGGTTAAAAGCAAAAATTTTAAATTTATTACGCCCATAACATTTTCACCAGAGAATATAATCTGTCTAAGTCTTTTTTCTACTTTACTTTTCTCCATCTAGTACTCTTGTTTAAAACCTCTTGCACCCCTTTGTTTTGGTGCTTGCATTAATAATATTTGATTTGGCTTAAACAATTCCTAACAAACTGAAATGTCTGGCGCTCTATAGACAAATACTGTTATTAATGCAAGTATAATTACTGAATTGCACAAGAAAAATAATTCAGGCCACTTTAGGTTTCTGACTTCCAGAGATAATTATTCCAATTTAAGTTATACTTTAAAGAGAAACAAAGCAGCTAAATAGCAATTCTATCCATCAAGGAATTAATTTCTTTCCTATTCACTATTATGACAGAATATTGGATTCTCTTAGAATCTAATAAATCAGAAATTCTACAACCATTTTATACTGAATTTCATTCATAATTGTTAAGATAGTAATTGGGACAAAGACAACATGAAAAAGTGTCAGTGAAAGGAAAGATAAGATAAAGAGCTTGGCATTGTCCAAGGACATAAGGTTTGTGTCCTGTTCTCAGTGCACTACCAGTCTGAGAGAGTGTGATTCTCCCCGTGCGGTGGCACCTGGCTGCTTTCTGATTGGTGAGGAATTAAAAATCTTACATTCATTCAACCTGAGCTAATTATGAGAGTATTGCTGAGTACTATTGAATTCCCTCCAATTACATAAAGGCTTATGTGTTTGCTGCTTTAGAGAATAGTGATTAGAGATGTACACTGCAATGAGGGAAAATCATATTTCTGTAGAAT
>RJWT010016745.1:0-19696 GCA_004365215.1 Cuniculus paca | reverse complement strand
TTGGAGGGTCCCGATGCAACTACTGCTAGCCCTCAGGATGCAGATTTCAATCATTGTGGGGAAATTAGCCCCTTAGCAGGGCGGCAGTATCAGCATGAGCAGCCACACCTAGGGGATGCTCTGCTAGGAGCCAGGCAGCTCCAGAGGAGAGGAGACAAAGACAGCCACTGGAGGAGGAGAGCAGTGCAATTGCTGTAACAGATGGCCCCACATTTCAGTGGCCCTGTTAGCTCTCTGTCACTGTAACAAATACTTGAGATAAAGTACAAAGATAAAAGGTTTTTTTTGGAATCATAGTGTTGAGGCTTTTAATTCACAGTTAGCTGGCCCTGTTGCTTTTGATTCTACAGTGGGTACATCATGGTAGAGAGTGTGGAGTAGAGCAAAGCCACTTACCTCATTCCTGGGATGCTAAGAGAGAAAATGGAAGGAAGCGAAGTCCCACAATCTCTTCAAGGCCACACCTCCAATGACTTCACTTCCTCCACCAGACCGCATCCCTTAAAGTCCCCACCACCTCCTAGTAGTACCAAGGCTGGGGACCAAACCTCTGGTGCATGGGCCTCGGGAGGCATGCAAGATTCAAACCACAGCAATGACACTATAGACCTTTATGTGTCTCTGATGTAACTCAGTCCAAGGCAGGCATTACTGGTCAACAGGTAACTCTCTTCCATGTATTACGTCAGGATCTTTCCATCTAGTATCTTTGACATTTCCTGGGCCCTTTGGTTTGTTCCTTCTCCACCTGGAGAAGGAATGGAGGTGGAGCAGTCACACTTGCTTCTTAAGGAACCGAACCAAAGTAATATTCAGTGTAACTGCTTATATACTACTGGTATGAGCTAGTCATATGGCCTGGTTTGTGCTGATGTGAGGTGGGAGATGTGGTCCGTAGCGGGGCTGTCTCCCAGGGACTGTCCCACACTCACACTTGGATGGGGTATACGCATTTTTGATGTGTTTGCACCTTATTGCACACAGGAGGGTCAAAGTCCAGAAGGAAGCAAGTGAGTATGAGAAAAGGCTGCTTCCTGAGGGCCACTCGCTGGAAGATGAAGGGTGAGAGTATCGGTCCCCACTCTCAGAGAGATGCGTGAACCGTACCAGCCCGGGCTGGTAAGGCCATGGCCCCTTGTGCCCAAGACATATGTGGATTGTCTTCTTGGTCTGATCTTCTGGGTTGGCACCTATGTCCTGGGGAGAAGACTTAGAGGAAGGATCCCTGGTGGGGAATGGTAAAGAGCAGAGAGAGGAGATGTGCCAAGGTACGGCAATCACAGCAGAGTCGTATGTAGATCTCTTCCAGGTCAGTGCACCCTGGAGGTCAGATTGTCCTCACCAATAGTTCCACAGTTCCTCCCCAGAAGATAGCCGGGCTGTGGGCAAATGAGCCCTAGATCTGGTGGGATGTGGAGAGGCCCAGGGTTCTTACAGAGAGGCCACCATAGTTCTTGTACTTTTTTTCTCAGGCTGAAGTTTGGGAATGTTCACTCGCAGGTCCACCAAGGAAAAGAAACCATACAGAACAGGTGAAGTGGGTTCTGGATTTGAATTATGGACTAACTGAAATGATGAAAATTTTGGAAATCTAGACAAGTGACTTGGATGTTGAGCCATCTGCATGTTTCACAAGTGAGCAAAGCAGTTAGCTAATAGTTTTACGTTCCAGAGTCCAGAATTAGTCTTTCTGATGTCTGTTTGACACCTTGGATATTCAAAAGACATCATTTTCAACCAGTCATAAAATAGAAACTATCTATAACCCAAGTAGGAAGTGATTCAGGGGTGATTATGACTCCATGGTGCAAAACCAATGGAAGGGCCTTTTTCCGAAAACAAAAGAAGGCTGGTTTAGAGAAAGGATTATTTGCATCATGCTATAGATAGCTCTTGCGTGTTTATCCTTGGGAGATTAAAGTTTTTGGCACAGCTGAGTACCCAACATGGTAGTCAACAAGAATAAGTGGTATTTTTTTTTGCCCTTCTATATAATCCTCACATGCTTATATAACTCAACCAAAAACAACTATACAATATGCAAAGTCAGAAATCCGAGTGGGAGAGAAACTTTATTAGTGATAATTAAGTGAGTTAACATATGTTCTGCCAAAAGTTTAGCAATGTTGTAGTCAACTCAGTAAAAATTTCTGAGATAATCAGTGCAAAGCCACTTGATTCATAAGCCAATACAGTGAACTCACTGGAGCCATGCATACCAAAGATGCGAATTAGCTGAGTTAATTTAGAAACCCTCAAGATGGCAGAGAAAGAGAGAGACAGGTAGACAGACGCTAGGAAATGGGAGAGAGCCCTGGGATGGGTGAAGGCTTAGGACCCTCTAAAGTAAACCTGCCCTCAAGGTAAGTCAAGCAAACCCCCAAACAAGGGATAGAAAAGACGCAGCCAACACACCAGAGAAGGAAAGAGGTTTGTCTCAGCAGTCCAGGGCCCTAGCTCAGCTATTGGTGTAAGTTTCAGATTCCCTATTAAGATGAGAACACTGCCCCGGGAAGTGTCTTTGCTCTGATCTTTGCCAAATACAAGAGTATGACTCAGGCTGGAGCACCAGAAAGACTGATGATTCCCCGCCTGTAAGCATTACTCAGCTGTGGCTGTGACACTGGGATAGAAGCTCAGGATCCAGGTCTCTAACCACCAAACACTGAGGCAAGCCCCTAATCACTACCTCCACATTCCAAAGGGCCCCAGGGACAGGAAATTATACACCGATCATCTCCCTTGTCTCTGTGGAGAGACAGGCTCTGTTGAGGGATCCTGCAGGTACAGTAGGTTTGGCACAGCAGGAAGACATACTCTGTGTGCCTTGGTGACACTGAAGCCACATAAGCTGAACATTGCAGTGTGTCCCACAAGGAGGCTCAGAATGCATGGTAAAGGCAGAGGTCAGATGAAAATCCACCTGTCTCATGGCCAGTGACCCAAGACATTACTAACTAACATCAAGCAAGGGGCTGTGGATGATGGTCCTCTCTTGAGAGCAGGATGAGTCACAGACCCTGGAATGCTACAGGGGATGTGGTCTCTCAGTTCCTTGGGATCCAAAAGTGCACTATGCACGGCAGAAAGAGACTTACCTTTTCCTTTTAACCCCTACCTGTGAATGGAGGATAAGCTCTGAATATGACAGACCCAGGCTGGAGTCTCAGCCATGCCCTCTCTAGATCAAGGACCTCAACTTTTGAGCCTGCTGGGGTCTCAGGCAGCTGTGGAAATGGTATGTGGGGAGAGCTCCTGAACTTGTGTGCCCCCGATCCTCTGCTCTCTTGAACCTCAGGGGACACTCCATCTTCCTGCCCTCCTAGGCAGAGCCATTGGACTACTCAGAGCTTCATCCTTCTGAAGATAGAGCTAAATGATTACATTGTTTATTTTGTTGGCTTTTCCCCCACAATTCCTTTGGAAAATTTTTCAAATTGAAGATTTGGTTCAGATTAGTCTACATTAACACAATCAAGCCATTGAGATTGCCTGAGATTCTCAAGAGCACATGTACATGCACATGCCTACACACATCACACACACACACACACACACACACCCATACAAGTTACAGAACAGAAGCTGAAGGGGACAGTCCCTAATTTCAGTTACTGATGGTTTGTCCTGGTTTATACCTGCTTGTATGGCCACACCAGTTGTTGTAGTTTAAATGCCTGAAAACCTTTGTGAGAAATGGCCCTGGGCTGAATGCCTCTACAGAAACCAGTGATATGGTGAATTCCCGGGCAAACTCAGAAGTTGCTAAGGTATCTTTCCTTTGCAATTAGACTTCCCATTCGCTCCCAGAGATGATAGCCCTCCCAACACTTATCTTGGGAAATGGACTTGAACCCATTCTTGATTTACATATCCCAAATGGAGCGCACTTTAACATAGATTCCATGCCAGGACCTATGGCTTAACTTCAAGTCCTTTCAAATTGATTGTAAATTGTGTGCCAGCAGAAGTTTTTGGTGCAGAGGCTTTATTGGATTCTCAAACATCTCCAATTTTTAAGAACAGCTAGATCAGGAGATTAATGCATTCTAGGGAAGAAAGACTTTTGGTCAGCTCTGCAAATAAATAGAAAGATATTCTTTGCCAATCGTTGCAAATACAGCTTGTGGGAAGCCAACTGTGGTCATTTGATTAACATTCCTGTTACTTTCCTTGTAATTTCTGGACTGAACACCTCCCTTGTTACCACTTTTCCTAGCCAAGTGGACTTTCTTCCAAATGCCTTGAGGTACCTCTCAAATTTGGGAGGGACGCCAGTGCCATGACAATATATATATATATATATATATATATATATATATATATATATATTCCCCAGGCCTACAAAGGGCCATGCAAAAGTGGACTACCACATTGCTCTCCCCCTTTTCCAAGCTCTTTGGTGAAGTTTTGCAGATTTTTCTACTTTGTTTTGTTCATTATTGCATTTGCAAAAAAGATTTGAAATATCTGCTTTTGTCAAGATGCTGGGCGTGAGTACTTTGCCTGTCTTACAAATGTCATTTCAGCAGAATGTTCAAGCAGGCCCCAAGATACCCAAAAATCAGTTAATAAAGCCATACAATTCACTTGAGTGAATCCAGAGACAGTCCAGAAAAATAATTCCATTTGTTGACAATGTGCAATGAGAGGTGCCTGCTCTCCGCCTTGAAAATAGTCTTCTGGGAAACTGATATTTTGTCACATAGTTGGGATGATTCCTGTGGGACTTGATGATCTTAGGGCCACTATTCCAAACATGTCTTCTTTGCTGATGACAAAGGACCATGGTAGTTTGTGATCATGGTTGGTGTTATTTCTTTGAGGACATCCTTGATATGAGTATTTTAAATTATGATTTCTCTTTTTCATCACTGGAGAATCCTACAGAAATGACCTAAGGCATTTAGAGTTTTGATTACTTTCTTGCTTGTTAAGGTTTTGTACTGTAGAAAGATTTCTAAGTCTTTTCGAAGTGGCCACAAGCAGAGGGCCTGCGGGAAGCTTCCAGCTGACCCCTGGTGGGGACACATTTGCCTATACTGGCTAGACATAGGTTTGAAGACTTGTGTTTTTTCACATTGAAGCCTGGGCTTCCTTAGCTGCTGGATCTGGTTATGATCATATCCTTGTCTTCAAAGCACAATGAATTCAATGCCTTGCACCTGAGCTGTTTCTCTAGGGTCTTTGGTATACTCTTGTCTTAGTCTGTTCTCTGCTGCTATATAGATTACCACAGACTGGGTAACGTATAAAGAAAAGTAAAATTTCTCACAGTTTTAGAGGCTACTGGGAAGTCCAAAACCAAGGTGCTGGCATCTGACCAGGGTCTTCTTGCTGTATCGTCTTGGCAGAAGGTGAGAAGGTACCATGCAGTGAAAGAGCAAGAAGACGGCAAGGACGAGATAGCGCCAAGAGAGCTTAACTCATAATAACACACTCCAAGGGTAACTTACCCACTCCTGTGACAGTGGCCTTCTCTCATCATGGCAAAAGCCCTTAGGACCTAAACACCCCTTAAGCTTCCCCGCCCCAATACCATCACAGTGGCTATGAAATCTCAACATGACTTTTGAAGGGGACATTTGAACCACAGCACCTCTTGATGGATCTTTTCAGGCTTTTGGTGTATTGGTAACTTTAAAGGAGGAAATCACAAAGAAGGATTCAATACGACTCCTGGCTTACAGTATCAGTTTTGGTCTTCCCTGACTGGGAATTTTCTCAACTTTCATTCTTAAGAGTTATCAAGCAAGTCACATCCTCAACTTTCATCAGCTAGGAATTTGGTGTTTGCTAAGAGTCAGCTCAGAGAGAATAGGGATTTGGACTTTGGGCTCAGGCCAGTAAGTCTGGGCTGGTCTGTTCTCTGCCCTTGCACATATCCCTGGGTATTTATGACACCCCACAACCTTGAATAAGTGCAGTGAAGCCATTCTTTGGCTATGAGACAATGCCCTTTCTCAGGACACAGAGCAAAGGCAAGCTAGAAAGATTCCATGATAATTGAGAATTTTATTAGTACAGAACCAGAGCAAGTAGCTGAGAGCAGCTAAAGTGGTGTGGCAGTGGCCCTTTATGGTGGGGGCTGGAATTGTAGTCCTATTTTTTGGTACCCGTTTCTCGCAAGCAGCCACTGCCCTCAGGAAGCTACACAGAGCCCCCATCTCTCCTCTGAGATCTTAGGCTGTGAAGACATTGTTCAGTAAGTGCTTGGCATCAGCAAAAAAGACAGGATTCAGAGGGGGGGGCCCCACTTATTTTGCAACTGCTCAGTGGCTCACATCCTAAGATACTTTCTGTGGCTGAATAAAAATGAGTTTCTACCCACGCAGTCTTTGTCTAGAATGGTGGAAATATGTGCTTTCATTTTACAGACCTCCTTAGCGGTGGACCTCAATTGTGTAAGTGTTAACTAAATATGAAGACCCTTTTGAAAGAACTTTAAAAAATTGACAGCATTAATAGAGTTTCTATCTGCTGGGCATATTCCCCTGCATTGTAGCATTTAACCCTTACTAAAATAGGTACTGTTATCACCTCTACTTTTCTTTTGGCTGTCCTGGGAAACTTTTCTAGTTTTTATTTTGAGTCAATGCCTTGCTAAATTGCCCAGGCTGGGTTTGAACTTCCTATACTCCTGCCCTGGCCTCCTGCAGTGCTGGGATTAAAGGCGTGTGCCATCACGCCTGGCTATCACCTGTACTTTAGAGATGAGGAAACTTAAAAATGGAAATGGCTGTCCTCAGGCCACATGAGGGCAGAGGCATAATTAGGGCTGAAACACGAGTCTGTGTGGCTCCAGCATCCGCATTTTCCCCAGGAGCCCATCTGCATCTCACGCTGACTATGGTTTCAAAGTGTAGAGGGAGTGATGGCCTCAGGTGGGCATCCACTGAAGCTACGTGTTTGGGATTGGTAGAACTCAGAGAAATGGGGAGGAAAAGCCAGAACTTTCAGTTTCAATGGGGCATCAGCCACAAGCACACATAGTTGGCTTGCTGGGTGGAGAGTGTCTGAATTTGGTGAAAATCAAGCAGCATTTCTACACAGAGGCACTGCCGGCATCAGAATGCTATCCTGGGCAGTGGAGGATAATTCTCATTCCAGGACACTGCCCACTAAATACCTGTTGCCACCCTACCTTTGTGCCATCAAAGTGGTTCCACGTATTTCCAAATACCATCTAGGGTACCCTGGGCAGAATACCATCAGAGTAAATGAGAGTTGGAAGTTTGGTTGAGACACTTTTTGGGATCAGATAAAGGATGACCTTGAAAGCCAGACAAATAAGTTTGGCCTTGAGCTTGGGGGCAATGGGAAGCCCTTTAAGACTGATGAGCAAGGAAGACTATGGTGCAGCGAGGGGAGGGATGAGAGAGTGAAGAGGACAATTTCAGAGGACAGCATATGTCAAGGCACTGTGAATACCCCTGAGCCACCCACCATCTTCCTCCCTGTGTTCATCTTGGATTCTCAGGAGGAGCTCAGAACCACAAGCACCAGAGCTGGTCACAGGACAGAAATGATAAACACTCCACTAATCGGCTACTCTCCCAGCCCCCCAACCCATCTCCAGATAAATCTTGGGCTCTGCTCACAGCATGGGAAATGTATCAGTCTACTTTCTGTTACTATAATAAAATACCCAAAACTGGGAAATTTGGAAAGAAAATGAGGTTTTTTGGTCTTTTTTTTAGATCACTGTTTTGGAGGTTGAAAGTAAAAGACAGCATGGTTCCAGCTCTGCTTAGGACTCTTCTGGCTACAACACATCATGGCGAGTGGCATTGTGGTGGGAATGCATGAGAGGTGAAGAAAGCATATGGTGAGACAGAGAGAATGCTAGAGCTAGAGACTGGAACTAACTGGGGTCCCATGAGAACTACATAAATCTCCTCCAAAAGCAGTGACCCCTATGACCTATGACACCCCTAGGTCCTTCCTCTTAAAGGGCCCATGACCTCAACATTGCCACACTGAGGACCAAGCTCCCAACACAGGAACCCTTGGGGAGCACAGCTAAACCATTTCTGAATCATAGTAACACCTAACCCATATCCAAACCACAGCAGTGGGAGATTGGGACTATTAAAGAGATCTACTACCCTGACATTAACAGGAAGAAAGGAAGGAAGGAGGGAAAGAAGGAAGGAAGGAAGGAAGGAAGGAAGGAAGGAAGGAAGGAAGGAAGGAAGGAAGGAGAGGGAAACTAGAAGAAGGATGACTGGGAGGCTTGCCATGATTGCTTCTTTTCTTTTTTAGCCCAGTTTGTTTAAACTGTCTTGGAGCCTGCATCCCTTTATCCAAGAGGTCATTAAACTTTATTATGTAAACTTCATTGTGGGATTAATTTACAAACAAAGAACACGCTGTACGAGCTATGTGTACTGGAGCCAGGCATCTCGGAGGTTGCAGTCCCCCTCACAGGCTCCCACTTAGCCTTTGACAAGCAGCGATAGCTTCAGGCAGAGAACTGCACAGGCTGGCGGAGCAGAGAGAAAGCTCTGTGACATCCACGGGTGAGGAATCCAGGGCCAGACTGCAGGGGTCTGAGGAGATAGCTGTTTACCTTCGTGTCCCGGATGAGGCCCACTCTGTGGAGGAACGAACATACAAGCCCAGCCCTTCGATGTTCTTTGAGACCATTGGGCATCAGTCTTTGTCCTGGAGAAGATGCAACTGCTTGCATTCCAGTTATCAGACATCTCCAAGAATGATGTGTAGCCTTGTTTATAGGGAAAAAAGCCAACCCCTGTGAAAATTCCCAGAACGATGATTGTAACTCATGACAAGACTGAGTATGTGAAGTTTTTCTGGCGCCTTGGACCAGGTTGTTGATGGAGGGCCCTCTGAGATTTTGTTTCTCATCCTCTGAGGAAGTTATAGTTTATCACCAAAATACTGAATTTTTTAAAAAATGAAGCTTCATGGCTCTTTAGGGAGGATTCAAATGAATTCTAACTTAAGATCAGACTTTCTAAAGAACTCCCTCCACTCTGTGTCAGTTGGGCTATAAATCATCATTTTCCATTAGGGTACGGGCTGGTTTTGCAATGCGTTATCACCCTGGTATTGGATTTTAACTCAAGGGGTTGGGTAGTGTGATTCTTGTTTAATAAAATTTTAAATTCTCCACTAACACTCACAATGATATGATGACAGAGCAAATTATGTATGTGGTGACCAACACTATCCAGAAATACATTCCAAATGTTCATCAGTTCCGAAAGTGGTCTCTTCAAATAATCACTCTGTCCCTCCCTGCTTGCTTCTCTGACTCTGACCAACACATGTTGGACTTTACTCCAGTTTTCATGTTTTAAACTGTCTTATTTTTCACTTTTTTGGTCTCTCTGGTTCAGTCTAGATAATTTTTTCTGACCTAGATTTCTGTTTCCAAATTCTTTCTTCACTGTTTTCTAATCTTGTAAAAACTTGCTTAAGAATTAAGCATTCTTGCTTAAGAGTTAAGAATTTTGACTGTTCTCTTTTTTATTCTTAGAAGTTTGATTTCGTTCTATTTCATTTTTTAAGGCCATTTTTTAAGTTTCCTATCCTCTGAAGAAATTTTTTAGCTTTAAAAACCTTTTAATATTTTATCTGGGGATGTAGCTGAAATGCTTGCCTAGCATGCATGAAGCCTGGGTCCACTCCCCAGTACCACAAACAAAACAAAAGAAACCATCACCAACCATCACTGGAACATCTTAACTGTTTTTAAATTGCTTTATAATCTGTGTCTTATTACTCTAATATTTGACTCTATTTCAGGTTTGGTTCTGCTGGGTCCATTCTACTGGGTCTCACTCTTGGTACCTTATTTCCTTAAGTACTTGGTTAATTTTTAATGGATGATCCTCACTGTCCTTGAAAACTACTTGTTAGTGTTTTCAGATTACTTTGGGACCACCCCAGGAAAGTGAATATGGAACATAAGTCTCCATAAAGCCTACTTATGACTATACATCTTCCAAGGACCCCTCCACCCTCTCCCGTCCTGTTCAATGGCTCGGCAACTTTTATTGAGTTTCCTGATGTGAATGAGAGGAAATCACTACTGACCCATCCTCACTCTGAGGATATTGCTTTTTGGGCTCAATTTAATGTGGGAACATCTGTCTATAATACTTCTCACTTGTGATCTTTGTCCCCTTACCTTCAGAGACCAAAGATCAAGTTTGTTGAATCAAGAGGAAAAACAACTCTTACCTGTCTGAGTGACGGAGAGGTCTCTCTTTCTTTAGATTTTTGACCTATTAAAGTCTTACTCTTCAGTTGAAACACACAAAATTATTATTAGTGGACCATTTTTGACTGTCAAAAAGACTAATAAATATAACATTCATCCTTTGGTTTTTTTTTTTTAATGCTTCTTTTATTTTATTTGGCACTTCTCATTATTTACAGAAGGAGAATTGACCCAAATAATTCAGTTTGCCAGATTCCCAGAACTGGAGTGCGTCTGTCAGCTTTCCCTGTTAGTGGTTGTGGGAATGTGCTTCTTTCTCCAAGGCCAGCTCATCCATGTGTGATTTTGGGGCACTGTCTCCCACATTCTGCCTCCTTATCTTGGGTGACCACAGTTTCTCTTGCTCAGCTGTTTGTCTGTCTTTCTTTCTTTCTTTTCCTTTTTTTTTTTTTTTGTAGAACGTGTTTCTTTCTTCTCCAGAAAATGTTTCAAAGAAGTCCGAATGACCTTCTCTTTCTCACATCTGTCTTCTACCTCCAGCACAGAATAAAACAGGACAAAGATCATGAAAATTGGGAAATAAATGAACAAGAAACAGTTGACAGGCAAAGGGATGTTTCAAAAGGCTAATGTGAACAGAAGCCCAAGATTGTAGCCAGGTATGATAGTTGTCTATCAGAGCAGTTGATCTCATTTGGAGCAGGAAGTCAAAGGGCCATGGGAGGCTGAGGATTTAGCTCAGCGGCACAAGCGCTTGCCTGGCAGGTGCAAGGTCACGAAATTGATCTCCAGTACCAAAAACAAAACAAAACAAAACAAAACAAAAACTCTATGGGAAAGAGGTCTTTAAAAAAATGAAACAAAATTGGGGCCAGGGATCTAGCTCAGTCGCCTAAGCACCTGCCTGGCCAGCGCAAGGTTGTGAGTTCAATCCTCAGTGCCACAAAAAAAAAAAAAGAAAAAAAGAAACAAAATTGATAAACTGTGGGGTGTGCTTAAATGGGTTGAGAGGAGACTGTATCCAGAGATGTTATTCAATAACTGAGCAAAACAAAATAGTAACAACAACATGTATGTATACAAATGCAAATAAAGAAGCAAAGAATGAAATGAACAAAAATTAAAATCATTATTGCCTCCAGAAGAAAAAAAAGTTGAGCAGAAAATGAAAGATGGGCAGTCACTCTGCATGTGGCTCTGCTATAGTCAATATTTTCATATTCTTGACTCTGTGAATACGAAGATTGGTTTATTGCAATAAAATCTTATTTGGGGAATGGGAATATACATGTGTGCGAGGGGAGATATGAGAGCTAAATTCTGTTTTTTTTTTTTTTGGACAGTTAAATTCTTATTCCCATTGTAGGAAGTCAATAATAAATAGTATCTAACCCTAAAAAATAAAAATAACGAGCATAAAATATGGCAGTGTGAAAATCTCAGAAGAAGTAGCAAAAAGAAGGCAAAGCGGATGCATCTGAGGATTCAGAAAAAAAACTGAATGTGGGAAAAGGAAAATGAGTGTAACAGGAAACGTATGTGTGTGTGTGTGTGTGTGTGTGTGTGCACATGACTGTGTGTTACTAGAGCCTTTGCACTGAGCTATATCCCAATCCCTTTTTAACTTTTTTTTTTAAGACAGGGTCTTGCTAAATCCCCAAGTTGCCCAAGATACACTTCAACTTGCAATCCTCTTGCTTTGGCCTCCCAGAGCTGCTGTTCTTACTTATGTCTTCTTCTTGTATCATATGATTTGTAAAACTGTGCTTTTATTACTAAGATAAAACAAGAATTAAATTAAAAATATAAATACTAGGAATAAAGACAATATTATCTTTTTATGGAATTGTCATGGTTGACAACATATCTTCAAACCCAAAGACTGATTACAAATTAGTATTGACAGAAAAATTTAGTGAACTTGTTAGATACAAGGTAAATATACAAAAATGAATAACTTTTCTGTATTAACAAAATTCTGTTAGAAATTAAAATGGAAAGTTCCTATTTACATCAGTGATAAACAGCTTTTGTTGTTTGTGTTTGTTTGTTTGCTTTTTGCGACAGGGTTTCACTCTACAGTTCAGGCTGGCCTTGAACTCACTTTGTAGCCCGGGCTGGCTTCAAATTCATCCTCCTGCCTCGATCTCCTAAATGCTAGGATCATAGGCTGCACCACCATGCCAGGCAAGTTTGCATCATTCATATGAATAAATCTAGCAAAAGGAATTATAACACCTAGTGAGGAAAAGTTTACAACTTTACCAAAAGGAATTAAAATAATGTTGGAGAGACATTAAAAATGTAACTTATAAAAATAAAAATTAAATTCTAAATGGAGCCAAATGGTATGTCTTGGAACAAAAATCTTTTAAAAGTAATATAAAAGAAAAAAGTCTGAGAATTGCCTAAAACTTTTTTTGGAAATAATGATTTCAGGGGCATAATGATTCCAGATATTACAACTTGCTTTAAAGTTGCTTTAACAAAACAGTATGATACTGGCACCAACATAATCACATATTTGAGTGTAACAGAATAAAGTCCAGAAATATCAATATTTCGTTCATTTGCTTTTGTTTCACTTGTTATATATTACTTCATAATTGTAAAAAATCTAATAAAGGTAATTAAATGATGATCCAATGAAATATTTTTATTTATAGGCATTCTAAATACCTCTTTGGAAACACAGGGTATTTTTGTCAGATGGCTTTCTCTTTTTCTGCACATCTTTGTTTTAAATTTCAAGGCTCATTGTCAAGTACCCAATAACCAGTCTCTCTTTGAGACCCAGTCCTGTCCCTTCTCTGAAGGAAATTTGTGTTGTATATTCCCCCTTGATTATGAAAATTGCTTTTCATGGTTTCAAGTTGCATGTGATCATTTTTATGGTCCCACAGAACAATGTAAAGGAGAGATAGCTGTGTATAACTTTAAGGATTTATCTTCTTAAAAAATAAATGAAATAATTTGATACTCATTGTTCTTCAACTCTTTTTTTTTAAATATAAGCTTTAAAATACTACAAGCAACAAAGATACAGATTATTAATGATGACAGTTCTTTCTTGCAGGTCCCATCTCCCCACTTCCCCACCAATATCATTTCTCTTGCTAGACTAACAGTTCAGTGAAGATCATTCTAGTTCTTTGTTGTGTAATACTTTTTAATGAAGCCTGTACAAATGAATCATAACAAATACATCATTTTTACGTTCTATTTTCCCTTTAACAATATGTGTTTGATCCGTTTTCACTTCTATGCACCTACAACCATCTCATTCTCATGAAAGACTGCAGCTATATAGTATGGATACATTATCGTGTATGTTGCGATTCTTATCCTAATGGGTATTTAAATTTCCTCAGTTTTAGCTATTACCAGCAATGCTGCAGGAAATGTTCCTGAATGTGTGACCTGGAGTGCAAGGGAGGATTTGGGATTGCTGCGTTCCTAACTGTGAGATTGCTCTCCAGCACGACGTGTCTTTCCACACTCCCACCAACAGCCTGTGATGGGTCCCTTTCTCCCACACTCTAACCCACATGTGATATTATCGATCTTTTTAAATTTTTGTCAGTCTGATAGATTTTAAAATGTCATCTCATCGTTCGAATTTGCATTTCTATGTATGACATTTAGTGTTTCTTTTGACTATTCTACCTACTACGTTGCCTTTTCCCCTAAGTTTTAGAAATTCATTATGATTTGTTACTTTAACTTGTCTTTTTATACACATTACAGATATTTTCTCCCTAAACCCCTCTCATCAAGCTTTGCGAATGATGTCATTAATGTGTATACAAGTTTTTAAATTTGTAACAGTGAGATCTTCCATTGTTTCCTTTTGTGACTAATGGATTTGGTATCTTTTTTAGAAAGATTTTCTACATATGACATATGAAGATATATCCCTCCATTCTTTCTAACACATTTATAGTTTTATTTTTCTGCATGTGATTATTTAATTCATTTGAATTTTATTTTTGAATATAGCAGTGCACTAGAGATCTAAGTATCTTACGATACCAGTTAATAGTCTCCTTTTCATTTATTGAATTTTGAATCTACCTTGCTGGGGTGAAATTACACCCCATCGCACACTAAATCATGAGTGTCTTTCAAGGGTTGCTGTTCTTTTCACCCATTTGTCTTTCTGTTTGTCAATACCCCAGTGTTCTAATTACTAAGCCTTTGTAGAATAATTTGTATTCACTTTGTCAAGAACCTTTTATGTTTCAAACATTTCTGTGTCCCGTCAGATATATTTTAAGTAGAATCTATTTTGAAAATCTCATGAGAATCCTTTAGGACTTGGGGTTGGGGTTTATTCAGTTTGGCATCATTTTAGGAAAAACAAACCCTTTATAAAATTGCAAATTTCCATTCAGAAACATGAAGTTATTCCAGACCCCCCCATCTTTCAATACATTTTTGTGAATTTTTCATAAAGAATTAAAAGATTTTTTATTCCCATGAAAGTCATTAAATATACTGCTTTGGTATTCTTTTGAATAGGACTTTTTTCCAATTACAGTTCTAAAGGGTAATTGGACATCCATGTCTTTTTGTATGGTGGGGTAGGGAGGGAGAAGGTGAGATGGTAATGAAAGTTATTTTCTCATTTATTTTCCTGGAAGTGCTTAGATCTCGTCTTAGTTACCTTTCTTTTGTAAAATGTGTTGAGTCATTAACTCCATTTAAAAATCCTCAGATTCTTTTACTGTTTTATTGTTCACTTACTAATATGGTGATTCATAACTGGGGACAGGGTGGATATGCCTTCTGGGAGGGATAGGAATAATACCTTAAGCTCTTTAAAATGTATTAAGAAATGCTTCATACAAAGGATATATATACTGTCTATATAAAGAACGAAGAACGATATCATGAACTCTTATCTATCAACCACTCAGCTTGATAAGTTGAATGTTACTAACTCTTTGAAGACTCCCTTGAAGGTTTTTCTGATCTCATTTTCTTCTTTCACTTGTGAAAGTAAGCGGTATCTTGAACTGCTTATCCTTCTTTTGCTTTTATCACAAGTTTCCTACATATGTGCATATGGGAGTGATTTTTCAAACACACAAATACTCACATACACATGTATCCACGCACACCTTAACTTAATTCCTTTTCCATCCCAGGGCCTTCCATAGAGAATCTTTGCCATAATGAGCTATGGTTAGCCTTGGCTGTGTGGAGAAACACACGATTTGGGAGTTGGAAAATCATGAGACCCTTATTTCTAATCCTTTCAAAATTCATCTTGCAGTGCTCTAGTGGGGTCTGTTTGTAGACTTTTAATTCTGTTCCACTGATATGTTTATTTCTCCAGTAGAATCCTACTTTCTTGATGATTATGGTTTTAAATAGGCTTTGTTTTACTATCTGGTGGTGAGTTTTACTCCTCTCCCCATGCTCCATTATCACTATTACTATTATCTTTTCGTTCTTCAAGGAGTTTATGGTAATCCTCTCAAGTACCATCTTGGTATATGGGCTGGATGTACAATTCACTCATGAGTTCATCTAGGAAGGGTTTTCCCCTTTAGATCCTGAATCTTCCAAATCAAGAACCCAGTGTCTTTCTCCATTTATTAAAAGCTTACCTTATTTCCTTTAGTAGAATTCATAGCATCTCAACTGTTTCTTTTTCCTAGCAAGTTTGTTTCTATAGATATGTTAATTTTGGTAGTGTGGTAAAGTGTCTTCCATTTTGTATTCCACAAAGGTAAGTTGAATTACCTATATTTGTTTTTATTGAAAAACTTTGAAATGATCTTTCAAAAACAGATACCAAATAGTTGTCAATATTTATGGGTTACGGTGTGATATTTTGGTACAAGATTGTGATGTCTAATGATCAGATGAGGGTAATGAGCATTTCCATCACCTCAGATATTTATCATTTCTGTGTGTTGGAATCTTATGAACTCCTCTGTTCTAGTTCTTCATAAAATACATAATATATTTTTGTAAACAATCATTACTCTACTGTGCTGTAAAACACTTGAACACATTCTTCCTGTCTAACTGAATTTGGGAATCATCTTCCAACCTTCCTATGTTCCTTCTTCCCTCTATACATCCTGCCCTCTAGGGATCATTAGTCTTCTCTATACTTTTATGAAAGAAATTTAACTTTCTCATGAGAAAACAGGCAGTACTTATCTTTCTGTGTCTGACTAATTTCACTTAACATAAGATCTTCTAGTTCCATCCATTTTGCTGCAAGTGACAGGATTTTGTCACTTAATGGCTGAGTAATATTCCATGGTGGGTATGTAAGTCATATTCTCTTTATTATACACCCATTGAAGAGCACCCATATCTTAGCTATTGTAAGTAGTGCAATAAACATGAGAGTGCAGATATCTCTTGTATTCAGTTTTAAAGCCGGTCTGAAGGTGTTTATTTAAAAATATCCAGACAAAACTGAGTAGCTGTTGGAGACAATTAGTATCAACTGAGATTAAGCAAAAGATCTTTTAAACTGTAAATATGTAAATGTTGCTTATTTTCGTTATTGTCGTTTTAAGTTTGTGCCGAAGTCACTGACTAATATTATTTGTCCGAGAAGTCTGTGCCATGCTGTAGCAATAAGTTAACTCTGGAATAAACGACCTTATTCTTGCTCACCTAAGGTCCAGCAATGATTGGCAGTAATTTTTCTCCACCTGGTGACTTAAGGATCCGGGCTCCCTCCGTTTTGCCTTAGGTCAGAGCAGTGCAGGGGGAGAGGGATGGAGGATGCTCACTGCTTCTTATCTCCCATCATTGAAATAAATACATCTGAGGTTCTCATACTCTATTGTCCAGAATTGGTAAACTGACCTGTTCTAGCAGCAAGGAGGCTGGGAAACAAGATGTGCTCACGGAGGTTGGGTAGGTGAGCACTAACTGCTTGCACCACTCCGGAGCAGATGGATCGAGATGTGTGTGGTCTGATGACTTCCCTGAGAAGTTTCGCCCACAGAGGACTGGTCCTGCAGCTGCTGACAAAGTGTGGGAAAGAGTGATGAACCGAAATAAGCTCTAGGTCCGCAGTCTACTTCCTGAACTGCCTGGATTTCTCACTCATGCCCTTTGTTCTTTCTGACTCTCGGCTTCCGTGTGTAAACACGGCTGACTCCCTCAATCCTTCAGCTTAGTCATCCCTTCTAATTCTGCATGGGCCAATGGTTTCTGAGAAAGCACTTGCCAGGTCTGGGCGCTGTGGAAAGTCAGGCTGAGAGAGACCCCTTCAAGCTCCTGATGACAGCAAGGAAGACCAGGACTCTACTCTTTCAGCTACAAGCAACAGAAACCCCCTCAAACTTGGCTTCTGTCTGTTCCGCTGTGCCACCCTCTGATGGATTTCAGAAGTGTCCCCGGGGTTTCTTTCAGGTTTGGTGCTCTCAACTTTTCCGAAACACCACATTCACGTCTGGATTATGCAACTATCCAACTTGTTGTGTCTGTCTTCTAATCCCATCTCAACAAAATGGCCAGAGCGCAACAGGGATGTGCCTGGAGGACATCATATCTAGTTCAGGCACAGAATGACAAGCACTGCTCAGTCTCAGTCACAGGCAGAAGCTAAGAGCTTTGGTTCTGTGGAAGTAGAAAGTGGAATAGTGGCTTCAAAAGACTGGGAAGCATAGCAGGACAGGGAATAAAAAGAGGTTGCCTAATGGGTACCAAAATCCAGTTAGACAGGAGCAGTGAGCTTCGGGGTACTGCAGCACAGGAGGGCGACAATGGTTCACAATGATTTGCTCTATAATTCAAAAGATCTAGAACAGGATTTTGAATGATCTCAATTAAAATAAAAAAGATCAAGGTGATGGAAATGGTTCCCTTACCTCTCTCTCCAGCCTCCTTCCCCACAGCCTCCCCACCCCCACTCACTCTGTTCTAGCTTCCCACCTCCATGCTGCTCCTTAAACACTCCAGGGGAACATCCAGGGGAGGGATTTGAGCTCACTTAGCCTGCTTCTGGAAGCTTCTTCCTCAGCTTCTTGTGCAAGAGGGCTCCCTTCCCCCTTCAAAGGTTTGGTTCATGGTTTACCCAACCTCACAAGACTACCCTATCACTACCCTGTCACTTGTTCCCCCTCCTCTCCAAGCCCCAGTTCCCTCATTTTTCTACTTACTCCCTTCTAGAACTTATGCTCTTATTATGGGCCATTTAACTTACCTATTATCTTTATTGTTTTGTGTCTATGTCCCTTGGTTGGAATATATGTTCCAGGAAAACAAGAGAGTTTATACTGTTTTCTGAGCTAACATAAGCATGCCAGACACCTAGTCAATGAGCAACATATACTTTTAAAATAAATAAATGAGTAAACAGAGCTTAAAAGTTTTCCTTTTCTTTTAAAAAAAGGAAGACTCCAAGAGGTTCATGGACATCTGTAGACTACAAGAACTAGTCTGAGAAATCAGGAAGTAATGGGGTAGCTTGTCCTCTGTCTCTTCGTCATGTGGGGTGAGATCTCCATTTCAGATCCCCTCAGCACAGCTGCCTCTCTTGTCCTTCCTGCCCTCTCTGGCCAGCCCTAGCCCCATAGGCCCACAGACTCAGGGGCTGGTGGTTGAGGCTGCAGAGACCCAGAGTAGCATCTGTAACACCAAAGGTGCTTTGCTTCCAAAATGTAGACTTCTGCACCATTGGCCTCTCAGATCCCAGTTACAGGCAAAGACAGGCTGAATGGTCCTTCTCTCAGGTCCCTCCAGGACTTTCTATGTGAGTCAATCCCAGCAATTATCATTTTGCCTTGCTGGTATTTGTTTGCCCATCTCCCCAACATTGTACTCCTGTCACCTTGTATCCTTAGGGCCTAGTACAGGGCAATAGCTGGCAGTAGGCACTTGATAAATACTTACTGCACCAGTTGAATGAATGAATGAATGAGCGTATGCTGAGACAGAGCACATAGGTGTGTGCAGGTGTCACACAACTGACTGGAGCTGATTCAAACCGGGGAGGTACACTATGGGGAGGTACAGAGTACAGAACTCCCCTTGGCCACCAGGGCCTCTGCTGGCCAGCATGTGTAGGCCTAAGGCCATTTCAGCTCCCGTCAACCTTACTCCAGGGCCTCTCCCCATTATGGGAGCCATGCAGCAGCTGCAGACACTTTCTACCTTTTGTTTCTTTATTGGGAAATGTTGGAACCTTCCTCTCTTTGTATCAATACCCACTCTCCCAAGACCTGGCAAGATGCTTAGGGGAACTCAGGACAGATTTGAAATTCATGCTTCCAAAGAAGGGAGGGGACTTTACCTCCCAGGAAACAAAAAAAATCAACTTGTTTGCAAGAAGGTATCCTGGACTATGACCAGGGTGAGGCCTCAGTACTAATGGAAAACCACAAGAAGCACCTGTTGCCGTAGATTCAATTGCGTCCACTGATGGCACCATGGATCTCAATACCATGGCCAGGGGTTTTATGTTCTCCAATTTTCCCCAACCCTGTGAGCTGAACTCAGATGTTGTCTTGGTTACTTTTCTTC